>CAUYQV010017503.1:0-31865 GCA_963574575.1 Galagoides demidoff
GGGCGTTGTGGCAGGCGCCTGTGGTCCCAGCTACTTGGGAGGCGGAGGCAGGAGACTCGCTTGAGCCCAGGAGTTGGAGGTTGCTGTGAGCTGTGATGCCATGGCACTCTACCCAGGGGGACAGCTTGAGGCTCTGTCTCAAAAATAATAATAATAATAATAATAATAATAATAATACCTACCTTCTAGCATCATTGTGAGGACTAAACCAGATAAAGTATGGAAAATCCTTAGCACAACTAGGTTCAGGATATGTGCTCAATAAATGGTACCTATTAATGGTAGCACTATGGCCAGGCATGGTGGCTCATGCCTATAGTCCCTGAGGCCAAGGTAGGGGGATCAGTTGATGTCAGGAGTTTGAGACCAGCCTAAGCAAATTGAGACCCCATGTCTACTAAAACTAAAAAAATTAGCATTGTGGCAGGTATGTGTAGTCCAGCTACTCAAAGACTAAAGCAGGAGGACCACTTGAACCCAGGAGTTTAGGCTGATGCCACTGCACTCTAGCCTGGGGCAACAGAGTGACACTCTGTTTTAAAAAAATAATAATAATGTTGGCACTTAAAAAATACATTAGTCAGTCTCATTATTATTACCATTAATATTGTCTCTGGGTAGAGACACTGAGGTCTTGGAAATTTCTCCTGTCCTTAAGAAGCAGATAAGAGAACACACAGAAAGCCACACTGAGATTAGCTGCTAGGGTTAGGGGCTGGTTTGGAGAAGTGTGTCACAGTGGGGTCTGTCTCATTCATTTCTCAGCTGTTAAAGAACTCCCCGTCTTGTCTGCATGTCTCATCTCCAGAGCACACTGTCTTGGGTCTTAGACCCAAAACATAATAATGGGTAGGGATGGTACTTCAGGCACGAGGAGCATACACTCCAGGTGCTGAAAGATCTGGAAAGAAGAGTGCTGGCTGGAAGCCATGATAGATGAACAAAGCAGGAGGAAGAATTGAATTGTCAAGTCTAGGTGATAAAGGGCCTTGTAGACCATATTAAGGAATTGGACTTGATCCTGAAGGCAATAAGGGGTACTTTTGATGGGTTTCAAGTAGGAGAGTGATGTAATCAGATTTGTCTGATGGCTTCAGAACAATTTACCCAGGTTAGCCCCTTTCCCTAGGGAAAGCCTATCCCCTAGAGAGGAAAATATGAAGAGAAAGGACTGGAACTGCCCACACCCCTTAAAAGCATTGCCTGCTCAAACTTTCCCTGACCTGTCGCGTCTGAACAAAGGCCCCGCGGCCAGCTGGAGAGGAGCCTTGTTGATTACTCACAATTCCCTTCCCGAGAGGACAGGCGCTGATGTGTTTTCTCTTGATAACACTGGCTCCTTTTGAGCAATAGGACTTCCTGTCTGATCAGAGAGCAATTACTGCACCTCCAAAGAGAAAATGCTTTAAACAAATCCAGTTTTAGCCTTCTGTGATAACAGAGGCATTTGCTCACTCATCAACCAGCAGCCCTGAGTTTAAGGAAGGGTGGGCACTTAGGACCAGAGTGATATTTCCAGATCTGTTTGGTAAAAGATTTCACCGGCCAAAGGAGACTTTTCCACAGGGAATCTGGATCCTCCTGCCCTAACGGGGGCCTGGAGCTCTTGGTAATCCCAATCCCCTAACCATTAACCTCCCAGAATCTGGGGCCAGGCAGATACTGAGGGCCTGTGAACATCAACCCCAAGTTTTGGTCTACATGGGACAAGTCTTACTCAGATCAAACTTGGTGCCCCTTGGCTGTACATATGAGGGGGTCATGAGGAAATCTGCATAAAGATAAATTATCATCAATAGCTGAAAGTAAAAACTGCTTTCTCCTTCACTGGGAGATTTGAAAATGGAAAGTGTCACCTCCAAATAAGCGTTCCTTCCAGAAGCCATTAGTTGTCATAACGGTCTCCTTTCCTGTATTAGCTGGAATATACTCCACTCCTTGCTTGCTATTTTAAGACTGAGAAAAGAATAAAAGGGAGTATTGATATTAGTTAACTCTTACATGGCACTTGCGATGAACAGGGCCATCCTTCTAAGCAGTTTCTATGTACTAAATTGTGTAATCCTCCCAATGACTTTATTATCATTCCTGGACAACCGAGGCACAGAGGAGTTAAGAAAACTACCCAACTTTCTTGTACTGTCACACAGCCAGACTCTGAATTAAACAGAGTCTGCACTTGTAACCACCATAGAAGCTACTTCTCAAAACTATGATGCCCCCCCTCCATCCATACCTCCTTCTGGCTCCATCCTTACCTCTTTCAAGAGGTTTTCCTGAGCCTACAAGTTCCTAGCCTATGGGAATAGTCATCTTACTCATCTCTGGTTCCTTGGCACTTAGCACCTAATTTATGCTCAAAATGTTTGCTGAATAAATATTATGATTTGTGGAGCATTGACCAGAGACTCCTCATGCCCTGAGGGCTACTGTACCCTGCCAGAACTCACCACGCTGTGATCACATGTGATATGTTCATGATTCTTCTCACAAGCAGATACTTTGTGTCCTGGGGTGAACCAAAAGATCCTCCAGGCTTCCTTGGCAGGAAGCTTAGTCCAAAATAGGTGTTTGGTAAAGTGTCCTTATCTGGTATTTTATCTGCTTTCCTTTATAGTGGGTGTGGTAGGCAAAATAATGGCTCCCTCAAAACGTGCACTTTCCCAATTCCCAGAAGCAATGGACATTCTATTTTATACAATAGTAAAGGGGAATTAAGTTCACAGATAGAATCAAGGGTGCTAATCAGCTGACCTTGAGATGGGGACATTCTCTGGCATTATCCAGGTGGGCCCCATCACAAGGGTCCTTATAAGCAAGTGTCTGAGTCAAACAAAGATGTAATGCTGCTGACTTTGAAGCTGGAAGAAGGGGCAAAAGAATATAAGAACAAAATTCCCATGTTCCAATCTCCAGAACCTATAGATATGCTACCTTGTGCAGTAGCAATGAATAT
Source organism: Galagoides demidoff (assembly GCA_963574575.1). Classification (NCBI taxonomy): domain Eukaryota; kingdom Metazoa; phylum Chordata; class Mammalia; order Primates; family Galagidae; genus Galagoides; species Galagoides demidoff. Next base: position 2,957 of record CAUYQV010017503.1, read on the forward strand.
TCAGAGGATTCCAGCAGCCTCCTGATTCCCTCACAGAGGCTGCGAAGGAATGCAGCCCTCTGACACCTTGATTTTAGCCCCACGAGATCCATTTCAAATGTTTAAATTCCAGAACCACAAGTTAATAAAATTGTGTTCTTTTATTTATTTTTATTTATTTATCTTTTTCAGGCAGAGTCTCACTCTGTTGCCCTGGGTAGAGTCCTGTGGCATCATAGCTCACAGCAACCTTAAACTCTTGGGCTCAAGAGATCCTCCTGCCAAAGTTTTTCTATTGTTAGTAGAGACGGGGGTCTTACTCTTACTCAGGCTGGTCTTGAACTTCTGAACTCAAGCAATTTGCCCGCCTCGGCCTCCCAGAGTGCTAGGATTACAGGCATGAGCCACTGCGCCCAGTCAAATTGTGTTCTTTTAATCTACTAGGTTTGTGGTCATTTATTTCAGCAGCCATAAGAAATTAATACATTGGTACTGGGTATACAGGTATGAACAAAATTTTGGCCTTGAAGAACTTGCTGTGGCTTGGTGCCCATAGCTAAGTGGTTAGGGCGCCACTCACATACACTGGTGTTTGAACCCGGCCCAGGCCTGCAAAACAACAATGACAACTACAACAAAAAAATAGTCGGGTGCTGTGGCAGGGGCCTGTAGTCCCAGCTACTTGGAAGGCTGAAGCAAGAGAATTGCTTAAACCCAAGAGTTTGAGGTTGCTCTGAACTGTGACGCCCTAGCACCCTACTGAGGGTGACATAGTGAGACTCCGTCTCAAAAAAAAAAAAGAACTTGCTGAATAGTCCCAATGTCTGGGGACTCAAGGTCTGGCAGACAGTGACTAAAGCACATTAGGTCCCAGAAGCACTTCTGGGGCAGTGGGAGATCTGCCTTCTCTGGGGTGTGCTGTGCTCACCTTGGCCTGGCTTACCTCCTTCGCTACCATTTATTGAGTATTTTCTATGTGTTGATGATCACACCAGGCGATTTGCATATATATCTAATTTCATCCTGCCCACAGTGCTCTGAGAAATGTATTTTTACCTGCTTTTTACCAGACAAAGAAATTGAGGGTCTAAGAGGAAAAGTGACTTTCCTAAGAGCACACAGCTAGTAAAAGGCAGGTATCAATCCAGAACACCTGACTCTGAGCTGGCATGCGCTGCCTACCACTCTGCTTCGGTTCCATCCACTGCAGGGCCGTCACAGGCAGGCCAGCACCAGCCCACCCCATCCCACCCCTGCCACGTCCAAAGGTAGTTGCAGGGCCCACTCATGGGTTCCAGGAATAGGATGGGGCACTCGTCTGGGCAAATACTGTTCCACCCAGGAGCACAGAGGTTCTACCCAGGAGCACAGAGGGGTGTTTTTCTCACAGAAGCCTGACGGAGGCTGAGCTGAGCATGATTCAGGACAGCTCATGAGGGGCTGTTCTGGATCAAAGCCACTGGGCAGTGTGGGTAGATTATGGAAGCAAGAACCAGCAGCACTGGAAAGTGTGTGCCAAGAGTGGAGCCAGAGAGAGTTCCAGGGAGTTCAGCCCACGGAATGGCCCATGAGGGAGCCAGGACTGGGATCTGGCTGCCCCTCAGCCTCCACACCAGGCCAGCCTTGTCCCTCCCCAGCCTTCACCTGTGAGGCGGCTGCACTTCCATCAAGTGAAGGCACCTTGCTCCAGCCCTCGGGAGACTAGTGCTTTGGAGTGGAAAGAGCAGTAATTACCAGCAGCACCAACGACAGCAGTGATAACAATTAGAGCTGCTATTTATTAAGTGCTGACAAACATCAGGGTAATCCCATTTAATCCTCTCAAGAAGCATTTGGGGTAGATTCTCTTATCATCCCCACTTCATGAATGGGGAAACTGAGGCTTTGAAGAATGGACTTCCCCAAGTCACTCACTCAGTAAACATAGAGTCTGAACTCCCCAGCTGCAAGTCACAGACCTTCGTGGGAGTTAGGGACATACTTACAGTTGAAATCATGAATCAGGTTGCTAAATGTGAGGGAGGGGTTGTCCCTGGCCTGCTTCCATTTCTCCAGAGATCCCCTGCTTGAGAACCTGGCTGTGGGGCTCAGGACTCTCTGGCCAGCAAAGAGTGCGTGTGTCTGTGGGGAGGGCCACTATTTTGCACTGAAGTAGAGTGAAGAGGAAGTGACTCAATCATCAAAACCCTGGTCTTCCTCGGGGAACTGTCCCTAATCACAATTATCCCACTACAATAATACCGTTTCAGAGAGACTGTGAGCCGGGGCACTGTGTAGCCATGTAAACTGCTTCCTGTATCTGCCAAACCCAACAGCATTCGGCAATTAATAGAAGCCAGCAAGGCCTCCTGGGCCGATAAGGCCAGAGCCAGGCTGCTGCGGGCCTTGTTGTTCTAATGACGAATAACCATCATGCTGCAAAGTCATTTTTCTCCTCCCTCCCAGTACTAGGGGCCACAGTGGCATCAGGTCCCCAGAAGGTCAAGGAGGGCCATGCATATTCTGCTTGGTTTTGAAATTTCATTGAGATGGAAATTATTTTCATTCTCCTGATAAATAAAAGTCATGACTATCCAGGCCACCCTAGGGTCTTGGTGGAGAATCAATACTTTGGATTAAGCAGGATCCCTATAGCCTAAAACCAACTGACACCCCCAAACAAGTAGGCACTTCAAGAGGTGGTTAAAGGGAACAAGAAGTTAGGGAAAGTTAATACAGCATGACCTGTAGATCATACTAGGGTTCTGGGATATTCAAGAGCCTGAGATCCCTACAATAAACTGTGTTGCAAGGCATAGAGAAATGCTTGAGAAATTGACCTTGCCCCACACACATTGTCTGCAGTCCCCTGGGTGCTGTTGGGAGGCAACATTTCACAGTTCCAGGGCCTCCCCGAATGTCCAGGGTGAGTGTAGTTTGACAAACAATGGTGGCCTAGCCTGACTTGGCTACCCAAGGGTCTGGGTCAAACAGGGTGGAAGCATGTTAAAACACTGCTCTTCCCATTTTTCTGTTTTCTTTTTAGTGACTGGTGCCCTCATTTCTTGCCCCTGGGTGGGGCATACTCATTTTCTTCCTAAGGGTCCAATGTCCACATTTTCTGAGTGGGGAAAGTTGACTAATTAGTTTGACTCATTTTAGACCTGTAAGCCAAATTCTCAAGAAGGTGGAGGCTGGTCAAACTGAATGAGGTGTAATTCTGGCCCTCCTCTCAGGGGAGTGACTATAGAGCTTGTTCACGGTCCCCTCCCAAGAACAATGCAAATGAAGGCAAAGGGGTTTTTGCCTGAGCAAGGCCAGAAGAACCTCTGGGGAGAAGGGAGCCAGGCCCAGAGGATGTGGGTGTTTTTAAAATAGGCTCTCATTTGGCTGGAAGACTCTCTGTCAAGGTGATTTGCAAATTGTACTCAAATGTGGTAATTTCCTCTGATTTAGGCTTTTTGTATTGTTAGTTGCTGTTCAGTGTTGGGGCCCATTCTGATGAATTTTCTTGGTAGAAATCTCTTTTTATAAGCTCTGATAGTTTTTATGCTCTAATAGATGGGATTGGGGAGGTAAGAGCAGAAACAGAAACAGGGCTAGTGCTGTGTTACGTAGCATAAAAGGCAGTGGTTTGGCTGTCAGGATTTCAGTCTCAGCCCTGCACTTCCTAGCTATGCACTTTTAGACAAGTTAGTTACTCACCTCTTTCAGTCTCTGTCTATAACATGGTGACAATTACAGGGCTTGATATGTGTGAATGTTCAACACCCACATTCTGAGCAACTAATGGCTTTCACTTTTATGGTGTGCTAGCAGGGGTCCTCAAACTTTGTAAACAGGGAGCCAGTTCACTGTCCCTCTGGGCTCCAGGACAAGTTGGCTGCTAAGCAGGACAGGCAGCCATGGCAAAAACACCCGGCAGGCCGGATAAATGTCCTAGGTGGCCCGTGGGCTGTAGTTTGAGGACACTTATGCTAAAGTATCCCTCTCCCCTACTCCCAGCATCCAGTCCTTCCTCAGGAACAGCTGGCCTATAAAATAGCCCTCATCACTCAGCACAGGCATAGTGGAATAAAATATACAACTCATATCCATGTGGGTTGAACACCTTCAGGGACAGGAGACTCACTATTCTACTAAATAGCCCTTTCATTTTCAAATAGTTCTGGTTGATATTTCTTCTTCTCATTGGATCAAAGGCTGTCTCTCTGGAGGCCTCATTTAGTTCTTACTGTGCTCTCCAGACACATAGGAAATTTAAGTCTGATCTGTGTTCTGTGTGGAAACCCTTCAGATATTTCAAGAGAGCTGGTATATACCTTCTGAGATAGCTCCACCCACAATACTTAAGAGCCCTTCATGAAGTTGGCCACTCTCATCGGAACCTGTCACCATTTATCAGTGTCTCTCTGGTGGGAGGGAGAGATTAAAGAAATCAGAAGATGCATTCAGTTAATAGGAAACACACTGCAAGTTTTATATCTTTTGCTACAGAGGTGAATCTCTACCCATACAGCACCAAAATGCTTGGAGGCAGCTGACTGATGGATGGGAAATGGTTCTGGAGACCAAGCACACTCCAATGCCCTGCGTCTGGTGAAACATTTCCTTCCCCAGAAGTACTGGAGATAGCTTTCATGGAAAGAAGACAAGACCCCTACAAGGTAGGGTCATTGCTCAGCCTCCCCAAGGCCAGGCAGCAGGTTGAACCAGATAACAACTGGATAGTGGCATCAGGGAGCCACAGGAAGACCAGTGCTAATCTCTCAGGCCATGCTGTGTGAGCAGCTGGGATCTGGGGTAGGGACACACTGGTCTTTGATGCACTTGATTTGGGCCCAGGAGACCTCCCACTCTCTTCTCTGCATGCAACAGTTAGCTGCTTCAGAAGATAATATCCACTCTGAATTCTGTCACACCAAGTTCAAAGGGAATGGCTGACTTTGACTGTTAACTGCTCTTTAATGAGGATTTCAATACAAATCCCTTGATCCAATGGCATATTGAAAAATCATCACTATCATGCACATTTGAGGTTTAAGTTAGATTTTTAAATCCTGGACACTTAGAAAACATTCTTCCATCCTTCCATCCATGCATTCATTCATTCAAGAACGTGTTTCTGAGTTCCTACTGTGTTCCAGACACCATGGTAGGTATGGGGATATGAAGTGAGTAAAACCTGACAGATTTCTGCCCTGATAGAGCTTAAGATCTAAGTAGCAGAAACATATTAATTAAATAATTGTTAAAATGCATATTGAATAACAAACCAAATAAAATGTTATAAAGAAAAGGAGCAAATATCTGAAGGAGCTATTCACAAAGGATCTCATCTAAGACTATGGGAATCAGGAAGGTGTTGCTCAGAAAGCCCCCAAGGAGTGTTTACCCCCCTCCCAATGCTTCCCATGGAGCTCAGCACAGTAGGAGCATAATACATTTTGTGAATGGAGGAATATATGTATGTGTTGACCATGTTGCCCTGATTGCAGGAATACACTGAATGGTGTCATATGTACATATGTAGCTCTCTAGAGTTTATATAAGTTTTTCATGTGCATAATTTTTGGGTCCTCAGAACGCCATCAAGAAATGGAAAAGATGGATGTTATTCTCTAGTTCGATGGGTGAAAGAACTGACAAAACTAGGTTCATGTCATATGGAGGAAGTGTGATAGGTAAAAGCTGGCTCTCTGAGTTCTATAGTCCTGGGATAAGCTCTGCCTCTTAGCAGCTATTAGAGGCCTATAATCAGACAGGGAGTGCATACCATGTTTTCCCTAGACATGGTGATCTCCTGAATTAAGATTTGCACTAGAGGGCCAAAGTGATGCATGTAGTTATTTCAAGCTTTCTTTATGCCTTATCAGAGCAGGTTTGCTGATGGCTCACATGAATAAATTACTGGACCAACATCACTGTCCCAGGAAGGGAAATGTGGGATCTTAAGCTTCTGGTAAAATTCTTTCTAAACTCAAACCAACACAGATTTATTCTGTGTTCACTAGGGAAAGACTGATGTAAACATGCTTTAGTAGGGCAATCACATTCCAGAAATTTCTGTCCTGATAAAATGAATAATCACAGCTACCAATTATTGAGCTTCATATGTGCCAGAAACTGTGCTAAGTACTTTACTTGCATTTAATTCTCACAACCCTATGTGATACATTAACCTCCATGATGGTTAATTTTATATGTCAACTTGATTGGGCCACAAGGTTCCCAGATAGTTGGTCAAACATTATTCTGAATGTGTTTGTGAGGGTCTTTCTTTTCCTTCCTTTCCTCCCTTCTTCCCCACTCCCTTCCTCATCTCCTTCCTTCTTTTCTTTTTCTGTTGCCCCAGGCTGGAGTACAGTGGCATCATGACAGCTCACTGTAACCTCAAATTCCTCAAGTGATCCTCCTGCCTCAACCTCCCAAATAGCTAGGACTAAAGGAATGCACTACAATGGCCGGCTAATTTTTCTATTTTTTGTAGAGATGGGGTCTGGCTCTTGCTCTCTGAAAGATACTGACATTTGAATTGGTAGAGTAAAGCAGATTGCCCTACCCTGTGTGGTGGGCCTCATCCAATCAGTTGAAGGACTGAATAGAACAAGAAGACCCACCCACCTGAGAGTAACAGGGAACTCCTCCTGCCTGAATGCCTTCAAACTGGAACATAATTTTTTCCAAGCCTTTGGACTGGAATTACATTATTGGCAATTCTGGTTTCAGGCCTTTGAAAGCTACTTGGAACTTACACCATCAGCTCTCCTGGGTCTCCAGCATGCTGACCACAGGTCTTAGGATTTGTCAGCTTCCATAATTGTATAAAGCAATTCCTTATAATAAATCTCTCTCTCTCCCTCTCTCTCCTTCGCCTTTCTTATCCCTTTCTCTCCTTCCCTCTCTCTCTCTTACTCTCTCTCCATATAGGATAGATAGATAGATAGATAGATATAGGTGCTTTAGGCACAAAGTCTAGGGCCTAAATGCTTTTTGGGAGTCCCAGGATAATGCTTTAATCCTAAAAACTATGTTTTAGCTGGCACCAAAATAGGAAAAGAATTAAAATTAATAAATGTTCAGACAACACCTAAGAAATGAATATGTTAAACTTTGTATCTATAAAAATATCATCTCAACAGAAAATAATCTTAGGTCAGTTTTTTTATCACTTTGTAAGAATTTCTGAGTATGCATGGTGATTGTTGAGTCATCTCAGCCATTGTAAAACAAATGTGTTTGTAACCAAGTCATTTCAAAAGTGACAATTACCAAAATCTCATCTGCCTTTTCTATAGGAAAAAAAAAATGCGTACATATTTAGTGTGAGCTGAAGCTATGCCTGGGTCCTCTAAGCTCTTAAATCCCTTTTCCCCTGTATACCCACCCCAACACTCAACGCACTCCATAACCCAGTCTATCCTACCCTGTACCCTTGTCTCATTCATTCATTCATCAAATTTAATTGAGAATTGCCATTGATATTCTGAGTTAGGCATGGTTCAAAGAGGAGATAGCATGACAAATATGATCCCCACTTTCTAGAAACTTACACTGGACTGGTAGGAGTACGGGAGTAAGGGTAGATTGCGGATAGATGGTAAGCAAACAGACAAGTAGATTGTAATAAACTGTCAGGTTTATTTGAAGAAAAAAAAGAGGGCAAAGAACTTAAGTATATCTGGGGGGTACGTGCTCTTTTTAGACAGAGTGGCTAGAGAAGGCCTCTCCCAGGAGCCACATTGAGGCAAAGAAATAAATTAAGCAAAGGACTCAGCCAGGCAAGGTCTGAGGGGAAAGTTCAGGCAGAGGGGACAGCCTGTACAAAGGCCCTGAGGTAGACACAGGCTCGGTGGGTTGGAGGGATGGCCAGGAAGCCAGCGCAGCTGCAGCTGGAGCGAACAAGAAAGAAAGCTAAGGGGAATTCAAGTCAAGACGTGCAGGACTTTGCCCAAGACTCAGCTCCTGGCTCTCCAGTATGTTCCCTCAGCTGTTCAATTTGCAAACGCTGCTGTTGTATGGGAGGCACTTGAATGGCTGACCAGCTCATTAGCAGCAACAGCAGTTTGCAGAGCCACAGGGCACCACGGATCTGCCAACACCTCCCTCCCAAAGACATCTCTGTGGGTAGAGCCAGCCCGGCACAAATTACCTCACTAAACAGCCACCACCTGCCGATTCCAGCAAAGGCTTTCTCAGCCCCCCTTGGCTTTGTTGCCCTAAATGTCCAACTTGCAACCCACCAGTTTCCATTTAATACCAATGGCCTTATCTGCCCCACGACAGCGAGCTAGATGTATGTCACCTTGACTGGTGTTACGTACGCTGGACAGGCCAGACCTGTTGTTTTGAGTCCCTCCTGATCACATTAAGACTCAGGATTCAAGATTCTTAAATGCTGCAGGAGTTGAATGAGTTCAACATAGTTCAGAACTCTCCTTGTTTAGAAGTCTGTGGTGACTTGTTAAGATTTTTCCCATGGATGGAACTTTGTTGGCTTTTGCCGAAAGGTGTTGGGGCTTCGGGGGCTGTAGTTAAACTTGGCCAATAAATATTTATGGAGCACCTCTTGGTCTTAGGCCCTATTTGTGAAGCTGGTACAGTGGTGACCAAGATACACCAAATCCTTCTGGAAGGAACATGTTTGGGAGAGAGGGAAACAGCTAAATGACAGAGGCACGTTCAAAGAGGGATAGACCCATGAGGATAATGGAACAGGGGAGAGAGAATGGCAGGAGAGTAGGGGCTGGAGTGGGGTAGACAACAGCTTAGATGAGGTGGCCCAGGATAGCCTTTTGGGAGAAAATGGCATCCCAGGCAAAACTTGAATGAAAAGAAGGAACCAGCCCTGGGCTCCTGGTAGATGTAACAGAAAGTGCAAAGGCACTGAGGTAGGAACGGCTTAGGCCTTGGTGGAACAGAAAGGCCAGTGTGGCTGGAAGGTGGTGAACAAAGAGGAGATGGGCATAAGCTGTGGCTGAAGTCAGTATGTGGAACAAGGCTGTGTAAGTCCAGTGGTAAGAGGCTGGGATTTTAGGCAGAGAAAAGATTTGCTGAGTGTTTTTTGGTTTGGGGGTTTTTTCTTTGGTCATGTAAACTGGAACTCCTTGACTCAAGCAATCCTCCCAAAGCACTGGGCTTATACTTGCGAGCCTCTGCACCCAGACTGCTTTAGTGTTCTCAACAGTCCACAGTGGCTGCCAGGTGAAAAGCCATCAAAAATTGGACCTTACATCTGTACAGTGCTTACCTGTTTACATAGTGCTTCCACATTTGCAATTCATTTGCATCATAACATTAAATGAGATCAAAAGAATTCTTCCTATTTTATAGATGAGAAACTGAGGCTCAGAGAGGTTTAAGTGACAAAGTCAGGTAGAAATAGCCAGCAAGTGGCAGAACTGTCAAAAGTACTTCTGAGAAGTTCTCTAGTTAAAAAGAAACTGACAAGCAGCTATAGTTCTACCCATCTCCCTTCTCCCTGGGGCCAGCAAACAACACAGTTAGCCAGCTTTGTTTGTTTCCTTTGGGTGTGGCTTCCTTTACCTGGAACCCCACCCCACTCCACCCCACCCCATTACTCTTCCATCACTGGATCCCTTTCTCAAAGCTCCTGCTGCTGAGCTCTCTTCTCTACCACCCACCCACCAGAATATATCAGGATGCCTAATTATGGTTACACAATTATATCCTTGTCCTTTATCTTGTGATCATGCTCTGCAGATGCCCAGTCCCCACAAATTTTATCAGCACCCACAAACACACCTATTCCTGCAACAGAGCTAAGCACGTAATAAATGCCCAATATAAAACCAAATTCTTGCAGCTGAATTAAGTTAGCATTTCCCCAGTGCTTCCTATCTGCCAACCACTGAGTTACTAGTATTTTCCAAAAAGTATTTCAGTTCAGTGTAATAGCAACCATCTTTGAGAAAGGTACTAGTATTAACATCATTATAGATTTAACAAATAGAGAAATGGAAGCTCAGGAAGGCAATAAGGGGCAAATGACTTCCAAGCACATATTGCTAATCTCTACCACACTTCCTTCTTATTGGAGATAGAGTATCTCTGCTTTTTCAGCCTTGATATTTGAACTTTAGGTGTTAAAAGTATGAAGCTAAGAATAAATCAAAATGTTTTCTGTTGCAAACACATGGAAGATTATTGCAAATCTCCCTGATATTAATCATTAATCCCTTGGTCTACATATCCAACCATCTACCCATCTTCTAGTCATCCTTCCTAGCAACCATCTTTCCTTCTGATTTAGGCCAAGTCTTTGTGGAAAGTATATCCTACAAAGAGTGGATGGGGTGATGGGGATATGTGTGGATGGGGTCTGGCTTGCTTCAGACTGCCCTCCTCTTTCTGTGCCTTAACCCCTTTGCACCTCTGGAAGAAAAAGAAAGTCGATGGCAGGCTGGCTACAAAACAGGCTCTTGACATCTCCTGTCATTGTTGCTCCTTTTCAGCTGTGGGGCCAGTTAGCCTGGAGTTTCTGCTGAATTTGTCACCCTAGGGAGGCAAAGTGTATTTCAGAAACCCACACTTAAATGTGCAAATCTGTTGCTCATCTGGATCAGTGGAGCCCAGTAAAGCAGAAATGACCACAGTTGTGGTGCCATGAGAGTCGACCAGGGTCTGCACGGGTGCCTCTCCTGCGCCGTATACCCTGACAATCCCTCACCGACAGGCTTTCATCTCTTCCTTCATTTAATAGGCTAGAGGGATAGGGTGTTTTTTCCCCTCAACTCCTTTATCTGCTCTAACATAAAGTCTCTGGTATAGAAGAGGACTCTAGTAAGAATAAAAAGATTGAGACTTTGTTCAGCTAATAACATATCACAATGACTGGAAGGATGGGTCACATTGTAAGAGACAGGTTTGTTGGTCCTGCAGCTTATGCCACTCCAGACTTAAACAAGTGAAACAGAGGCAGAAAAATGAAACTCCGAGGAGCACCAAGAAGGTGATAAAAATTTGCGGGATCAGAGCGCCACATCTATACAGCAGAGACTTGACGAGTAAGAGCTCACACGCACTGCCACTGGGCTCCAAACTGTGGTGCCACATAGGAACACATGCTCATGCTGACAGATCATTCTGGCTTTGCAAGAAAAGCCAGAAATTCTGCTTATATGCAAAATCTTATTTTTGAACATTACCTACTTTGTCAACTTTTTGAACACAGTATGGGTCAGTAAAATGAGATGTGTTAAGAGGAAATACTTGCTCCCCTTCTTGGTGATTCCTCATTTCTAAGACTAACACTCCTGGCCTTCCCTCCTTTACTCATGCCTCCCCTGATGGGAAAAGTCACTTTCTGAGTAATGGTTTAGAAAGAAGAACTGGGCATCCATAACAGAGTGCCTTCTTCACCCTTTCCTTGGGGTGCCACCTGCCCACAGCCAGCATGAGTTGCACCCTGACTACCTAGGATAACCCTCCCTAGTCCAGCAAGGGTAAGTCTGCAGAATTCTGGGATTCTGTATTGGGAACCCTATTAGGCTATAGCTATAAGCTACATTCTCCAATATCCACTTTCTCAGGAAGGTGACACATTATCTCCATCAATTGGCTCTTTGATCTTTTATCTCTGTTGACTCACAACTCAGGGAGAAAAAAAGAGGTCTATTTATTTGGTCTATTGCCAGAGTCTGAAAGTCACTTCCAGTCTCAGGTGATGACCTTTCTCCTTCTGACTACAAATCAAATGCTCAGAGACACAGTTAGAACCTGCCATCACCCCAGCATGGGGAAGGCTGGAGCCATGCTTAGAACCTCAAGGATCTTCTGGTGATTGCCCCGCATGGAGCTCATGGGGGTGGAGTAGAAAAGATTGAAGGGCCTGTGGGAGGTAAGAGCAGAGGGAGGGGAGATACAAGAAAAGGGACACCTGGATTTCTCTCAGAGGAGGACATCACATGAAGGAGGAAGTCACCACATGAACTGAAAAGTGACTGAACATACAAGAACATTTTTTCTTTCTTTCTTTTTTTTTTTTTGCAGTTTTTGGCCAGGGCTGGGTTTGAACCTGCCACCTCCGGCATACAGGGCCAGCACCCTACCCCTCTGAGCCACAGGTGTCACCCAAATATGAGAATGTTTTGCACCATCTTCTGAAGATGACATGTGTTTGGTTTCACCTAAAAGTAAGGTTATTTTCTTTCAAGTAACAGTCTGTACCTAAGCACCCTTCCTAGGGTTATCACAAAAATAATAACATTGCCCTTACCCCCTTCACACGGTTGAAAGGATCAAATGAGTTCTCTTTAGAGAATCTGACCATAAGACCCTGTTCTCTGTATCATCAAAAACATAACTCAAGATGCCAAGAAGAGTCAAAATTACTTATTCTGACACTCACTTTCCAAAACTCCATAGCACTAAAATCAGATTTTTTTTTTCTTGAGGATGATTTAACCACCGTTGGGAATAAAAGGAACTGATATCTACAAAAAGTGTTAAATAGCAAAGTAAACCATTTTGAGGCTCACTCTTCAAACATTTACTGAACATTTAGTGCATGCCTGTCACTGGTCTGAGAACTGGGGATGCAAAATTGAATGCATACTCTGAACAAAGAGAGTGGAGAGTGGTGGCCATTTCCAGCAATTCAATATGCTGTGTTTTTGTTTTATTTTAACTGAAAGTATACTTTTAAAGAATGCTTGGGAATTGTAGCCTTATAATAAAATATGTTTTATTTCACTTCCTTTAGCTGTTATTTTTTGACAGCACTGACCTTCTGACCAGAAGCAAAATTTTGGCCTTTCTAAATATCCCATAATGGCTGGGCTTAATGGGTTTTCAAAATAAATGGATTGGATTTCTCAACCTGTCAAAATACAGTGTATGAGGGCTTTTTTAACTTGTGAGGCCTGTGCTCTGAGTGCAGATCCAGAGTCCGCCCATCTGAGCAGGAGAGCCAAAGGCCAGCTTATCAGCAACCTGTTATTTTTGATGGAAGCAGAGGTGACCAGAACAAAGAAATGAGCTCAGGGAGGTCAGACCAACTTAAACATGATGTCACCCAAGGCAATCAAAGCATCAGATGCCTTGGACGCTCTCAGAAGGGATTTTGAAGGATTGAAGCCCAGACACAAACCTAAGCTCCTGACAGCTCCTGCAGAACCATCCTAGGGAGGGGCTCAAGGCTTCTTCCTGGATGGGCCACCGGGAAGATAAGCCAAGGTATCTGATGCACGGTCACAAGCAGTGTTCGCTATCAGATGATGGGGTGTGCTATGGATAATGGAAGTACAGAAAGATGCTTTGCTGTGAGCCCAGCCTGGATCTGCACTCCACTCCATTATTTTCTAGCTGTGTGACCTCAAAGAAGACCTCACTTTCCCCAACTGTGCAATGGGACTGATAACAAGACCAACTTCATAGGACTGTCACGATGATCAAATACAACAACCAAGGAGAATAATTTCTGAGTTTCAAGTCAAAGTTAAGTGAGATAATAAGAAAAAAAGAATAATAATTCCTTCAATAAATGGATGCCCAAACCAACTACTCCTAACAATCAATTTGGTTGCTTCATGGTCATACCCAGGGACTCTGAGAAGTCAAGAGAGGCTCCTGGGATAGGATAGTCAGTCACACATCACTTAATGATAGGAATTCTGAGAAATGTTTGGGTGATTTAGTTGTGTGAACATCATAAAGCGTACTCACAGACCCAGATGGTATAGCCTACCACACACCTACCCTATATGGTACAGCCCACTGCTCCCAGGCTCAGCCCTATACAACGCATTACTGTACTGAATGCTGGACGCAATTGTAACACAATGTAAGTATTTATGCAGATAAACATAGAAACGGTAAAAATATGGTCTAAAAAACAAAAAATGGTAGACCTGTATGGTAGACCATACCATGACTGCAGCCTAAAGAATGGGAAGTGGCTCTGGGTGACCTAGTGAATACATGTGAAGGGCTAGAGGACGTTACCGTCCACTACTGCAGACATTATAAACACTGCACACTTAGGCTGCACTAAATCTATGCAAAAATACTTTTCTTCCTTCATGAAGTTAACCCTAGTTTGCAGTCACTTCTTTGTCAACTTTTTACATTTTTAAAATTTTTTGTCTCTTGTGTAATAACACTTAGCTTAAAACATACATTGTGCCACTGAACAAAAATATTTTCTTATCTTTATTGTATAAACCTTTCTCTATTTAAAAAAACAGGCGCAACGTCTATAGACATATGAAACAATGCTAATCATCCTTAATCATCAAAGAAATGCACATCAAAACTACTTTGAGATATCATCTAACTCTAGTAAGATTAGCCCATATCACAAAATCCCAAAACCAGAGATGCTGGTGTGGATGTGGAGAAAAGGGAACATTTCTACAATGCTGGTGGGAATGCAAACTAATATGTTCCTTTTGGAAAGATGTTTGGAGATCATTTAGAGAACTAAAAATAGACCTGCCATTCAATCCTACAATTCCTCTACTAGGTATATATCCAGAAAACCAAAAATCACATTATAACAAAGAAATTTGTACCAGAATGTTTATTGCAGCCCAATTCATAATTGCTAAGTCATGAAAGAAGCTTAAGTGCCCATCAACCCAAGAATGGATCAATAAACTGTGGTGTATGTATACCATGGAATATTATACAGCCTTAAAGAAAGATGGAGACTGTACATCTTTCATGTTTACATGGATGGAGCTGGAACTAGCAAAGTATCTCAAGAATGGAAGAAAAAGTATCCAGTGTACTCAGTCCTACTATGAAACTAATTTATAGCTTTCATATGAAAGCTATAACCCAATTATAGTCTAAGAATATGGGGAAAGGGGAAAGGGAGGGGAAGGGAGGGGGGAGGATGAGTGGAGGGAGGATGAGTGGAGGGAGGGTGATTGGTGGGATCACACTTACAGTGCATCTTACAAGGGTACACGTGAAACTTACTAAATGTAGAATATAAATGTCTTAACTAAGAAAATGCCATGAAGGCTATGTTAACCAGTTTGATGAAAATATTTCAAACTGTATATAAAACCAGCACATTGTACCCCATGACTGCATTAACTTACATAGCAATGATTTAATAAAAAAAAAATTTAAAAAATTTTTTTTACTATTTCAACTTTTTTGTTAAAAACTAAGACACAAACGCACACACTAGCCTAGGTCACACAAGGTCGGGTTCCTTAAGACGTCAGTAGGTGATGGGAATTTTCCAGCTCCTTTCTAACATTAGGGAACACAGTAGTCAATGCCATTTGTCATTGACCAAAGTGTCGTTATAAGATGCATGATAGCATATTAAAAAATGCCAAGACGATGTCACACAGACACTGTGATGCTTTGATGTTGAATTTTGTTCGTGTAGTTTTATGACCATCTGATAAACCTCATTTAGAGACGATGTATGCAGTCAAATTTGAGGCCTTTTGAGAATGTGAGGCCACTGGGAAATGACCACTCCCATCCCACCCCCACCCAGTGTCCTGCTCACACTTTGTATATGAGAAGCCTTGAGGGGTATTTAAGGCTCTGCTCGACCTGTCTTCCCCTCACCTGATTTATACACTGTATAACTTTAAAGGACCTGATCCAAAGCATGGAGAAAGGGCAGAGAGGATCCCAGAGTCCATACACAGTTTGTGGAAGGGACAGCAGACCCTCACTCACACAGAGGGGGCCTTCTCTATAGGGAGTGTTTTTATTTCACCATTAACAAAGGGAAAGCAAAACCTTTCTAGAGTATGTTTTTCCCTCAAGACCACAGGATTTAAACCTCCCTGCCACCCAGCCACTGCTTTGAGTGAATGACAGGGGCCAATGATCCTATGGGCATGTATTTCCTCTGTTGGAACAGACTCCATGGTGCCATTCTGCACGGGCAGGGTGGGGCCCTTGTCCAGGTCAGCCAGAAACACCTGATGTGACTATTTGGAGACCCAGAGTGAGTGAGGAAGTGACCGGCAAGGACAAGAAAGGAAAGAGGCAAAGAGGGAGGAATGAAGCCACCAACAGCTCACCCAAGACTTCTGCAGATGGGTTTGGGGACCACGGGACACACAACAGAAGAAGGCACATGAGAATCCAGTTCAGACCATGTTGCACAGGGGTGCAGGAACCCAGTGAAATAATTCTGCACTTTGATTTTGCTGGCTCCAGTTCCTAGCATTAAATGGATATTGAGAATAGTCCCAGGTGTTGGCAATTACAAGATAGAAGCTGCAGTGTGAAATAAATCATGGAATAAATGGTCACAGACAAAGGGAAGTGCCTATCAGCACTAGGCCAGTAAACAACCTGGGAGCCACAACAGCGTAAACCGGAGAGGGTTGATGCTGCCAGTTTATATGCTTCTGTCTAACTGTTACGGTGAACTGTGAGCCAGGGAGCAATGTTTGTAGCATATTGAACTCAAAAAGAATAGTCTATGGTGTTCCCAAGTTTGTCTTCTTTGTATTCTTTATTATCACCATCACCTTGACCTTTACCACCAACACTGTTCTCATCATTGATCCTTTTTCCGTCAGGCCTTGCCTGTGCACAGTCTCTCCCAGTTTACAGAGAACTTCTGCATCCACTATGTCAATTTGATCATCACAGTTACTCTTTGACACGGACAGGGCAGTATTAGTATCCCCAATTTCCCAAAGAGTAAGCCCAGGCTTGGAGAAGGTAAATGGCTGACCCGAGTCCTACTCAAGTTCAGGTCTCTTGTGAGTATTGTCAATTTACAACAGTAAAACTTGACTCTGAGAACATCAAATTATTTCACATGGGTACTGACGAGTCAAAACAAACACCAGCCATAACCAACGGAGGTGGCCATTCTGAATATTTTCCAGATGTTTGACCTAAGGCTGCTCCTCTAAACACTACACACCACCCCGCGTGTTTTGGGGTCCAGCCTTCTCTGCCATTTCACATAAATTCTTCTGCTCCCAAGTAAGACTGCCAGATGAGGCACAAAGAGGTAAGATGGTGGGTTACTGCAATAAAGAGGGGGTTTTCAATCTTGTCTTTCTTGATAATCTTGAGACAAGGAAGAAGACAAGAAGTTAGGGTGGGACAGAAGCCATGTCGGATAGGACGTGGGCTGGTGGCTTAGAGAAGCCCCCAGTGCTCAGAGCTGGAAGTTTGAGTGCAGACCATGTCTTTAGGGTGTCTGAGAAATCACAATACAGGAGGAAAATGCAGGAATCAGGAGCCAGATGGAAATTGATCTGGGAATCAAATGAGAAGACTATCACACCAAGAAATAACAGAGTCTGCTACTTGCTTCACCTGCTACCTGGCAATTGGCCTGGCTTAGGTGGGTAATAGGTAGTCAGTAGTCAGTACTTTCATCACAGCTAGCAGAAAATGTGCATAGCATGAACGCAGAAGTTAATAGATGATAATCAGATTTTCACTTTCTCAGAAGCCACTCTCCCTTTTTTCCATTAAAGAATGTTATTCTATTTTTATACTTTGTTTTATCAAGTCTTTCTATGTATTATTCCTTGAAAAGGATTGTTTTATTTCAGAAGTAATATACACTCATACTTAAAAAAATTAAGATAGATAAACAAAAAGAAAAAGTTAAGGGGAGGAGGGAAGGAGAGGGGAGGGGGAAATGGGTGCAGGGAGGGGGATTGGAGGGATCACTTCTGAGGTTTATCTTACAAGGGTACAAGTGAATCTTTCTAAGAGTAGAATGTGAACGTTTTAAAACAATAACTAAGAAAATGACATGAAGGCTATGTTAACCAGTTTGATGGAAGTATTTCGGATTGTGTGTGAAAACCCCACATTGTATCCCAGAAGTGCATTAATGTACATAGTTATGATTCAATTAAAAAAAAGAAAAAAGAAAAAGTTAAAATCACATTTCTCTATCCAGAAATCACAAGGCTTAATCTGTTTATAGACATCCTACCAGACATCGTCCCATCCATAAAGCTATCATGGTTATTATTGTGATTTATAAAAATCAGGCTATTTTATGCCTAATATTTTGTCTACCTACCATTCTTGAAGTTCAGGGTCATCATCTTTGGCCACATGGACTTAATACCAGGAATCTGAAAATATTTTATTGCATCCAGCATCTTGTTGATATCATAAAATCAGAGGCAGAATAATATTTATTAGAAATATCCAAGCACAGGACTCTGAAACAAATCGCTTGGGCCTGAGCAGCATTCTGTGTTTTCAAAGTGGCCATGTAAAATACAAAGCCCAGTGGAACCATATATCACTACTACATAAACAATAATAACCATTCTTGATTTATATCTTCGTATTTTCTGCCTTGTTCTTGCAGAAAAGTTGGTAAAGTCTGATTAGACTGTTACACCTACTTTTTTAGAAGATGGAAGATAGGAGAAAATATTACCACAATGAAAGGGAAGGAAAGCCCAAAGGAAAATCTGTTTTTTAAAAAATCGAGAACTTGTCAGCATGATCTACAGCTCTGAAGATTAGAGCAAAGCCAAACAAATGTGTGAGTTATTTCCTGGATCAAAAGTTTCAATCATCTTTTGGGCTCGCTTCTTAGGTATTCAGATATCTGTAAATGATAAGCAAGATGACAAACTAAAAATAAAAAATAAAAAACCTGGATGAGAAGCTTTCAGGTGAAATGGTCTTTAACCACATTTCTGGCTATGGTCTTCATCAAAAGGATTTCTATCAGCAGGGGAGCAGAGTTTAACATTAAGATGAAGGTATGGTGTTTTTTTTTTATGATTATAATCCTGCTGGATTATATGAAGCAGAAATGTGCACAGAGATATGTCACCAAACAAAGGGCCCCAGTTTCTCTGTTTAAGCAAAGAGTCACCTATAAGAAATTATTCTGCAAGATTCTTGAGAATGTGATTACTTCTAATAGAATTTCTTCACAAAAAAAGTTAATTAAATTTTATGTGCCATAGGGTTCTAACAATTCCAAAATCCACTCATTTGGAATTTATGACATTTTAAGCATAGCATATCTGAGTCTTAGTGGGTTCTTAAAAGTACCATTGGTTAACCACCCAGTGTTTAATGAGATTTACTTGCCCAGAACTTAGCCAATCACTCCCTGAATTAAAAAAGAAATTCTGTTCCTTGAGAGCCTACATCTTCACTGAGAAAAAAAGTCTCACTTGTATGAAAACCTAAGAGACGACCAAGAGAATGCCATGTTCAGCTTCTAGTGGAAGAGTTTCAGAAAGAAAAATAAAATTGCTGCAGGCTAGAGGGCTGAATCCTGACACTGATTCTTATATGTTATTAATAAAAAGCGGTAGGAGAAAGAGAAGAAAATTTAAAAAGACAAAAATGAATGTTTTTCTCCATGCTTTGATATTCCATGAAAATGGGAAATGGGATCAAATGGTAGATCTATATTTAGATCTCTGAGTGTTCTCCATATGATTAAGAAGACCATAAATCACACTATAATGCAGATATCTGTACCAGAATGTTCACTGCAGCCCAATTCACAATCTCTAGGTCATGGAAGAAGCCCAAGTGCCCATCGACCTATGAATGGATCAATAAATTGTGGTATATGTACATCATGGAATACTATACAGCCACAACGAAAGATGGAGACCTTGCCTCCTTCATGTTTACATGGATGGAGCTGGAAAATGTCCTCCTTAGCAAAGTATCTCAAGAATGGTAGAAAAAGTATCCAATGTACTCAACACTATTATGAAAATAATTGTTAGTTATCTTAGGAAAGCTATAATCCAAATGGAGCCCTAGACTACGGGGAAAGGGGAGGGGGAGGATGGGTGAAGAGAATGATACTGCGGGAATCATGCCTATAACTTATCCTATTTGGGTACATGTGAATTTGTCTAAAGGTTGAATATAAATGTCTTAATATAACAATTATGGGAAAGACATGATGGCTATATTAGCCACTTGGATGAGAGTTTTCCAAACTGCATATAGAAGCGACACACTGTATCCGATGAGAGAATTAATGTGCACAATTATGATCTAATAAAAAACAAATTTAAAAAAAAAAAAGCAAATGAACAAAAAACCCTAAAGATTAAGGGTTTTGGACTGTCTAACTTAATGCACAAGCTAGATGACATAAATCCAGTTTTGAAACCCTGGGTGGTGCCTTTGGCAGGCATCCAGTCATCTCCCAGAGCAGGCAAAGCTGAGGTAAAGTAACTAGTTAGAAGCATTCCATACAAAATAAGACCCTGTGGTCATAGAAACATATGAAAAGTTTTCAGATGAAAACTCGAATTGCAGAAACATAGACTATGTTCCAAATGGCTGTAGTTTCTGTGCAAAGGAGCTCCTTCTTACATGGGACGTTTCATATAGTGTCTTTCAGCATGAATAGGTCAGGAACTTAATTACTTAAGTAATTCAGGAATGTTTAGCGGGTTCACTTACCAGAATGAACGTTAGACTAGGAAGTTATTCCAGATGTCAGCTAGTCCAACTTTCATTTTGTAAAAGTAAAATTAAGTTTTAGGGCATAAATAAATATTGTGCAGTGTACAAATCAACTTTTAAAAAACATTTAATGACAGAAAACAAGCATATCATTCTAGTTTTTCTTTAAGTATACAAAATTATGACACTCTAATTTAAAAAAAATAATGTGCCTGAACTTAGAAAAATAATAGATATGTAGTAAAAAGAAATAATAGTATGCATGAATATGGATGATTATCGTCTTCTTGTATTTTTTTTTTTTGAGATAGAGCCTCAAGCTGTCATCCTGGGTAGAGTGCTATGGTTTCACAGCTCACAGCAACCTCCAACTCCTGGGCTTAAGCGATTCTCTTGCCTCAGCCTCCCAAGTAGCTGGGACTACAGGTGCCTGCCACAACGCCCAGCTATTTTTTGGTTGTAGTTGTCATTGTTGTTTGGCAGGCCTGGGCTAAGTTTGAACATGCCAGTTCTAGTGTGTGTGACTGGCTCCCTAGCTGCTTGGGCTATAGGTGCCGAGGCTTCTTGACATTTTTTTAAGTTTCTTTTTCTCTATAAATAAATAATATGAGTTTCTCTGGTTAAAGGCAGGGCTGGACTCTCTAAACTTCTCTGCTCACCCTGTCCTTGCCGACATACTCTCTCTTCCCCAACACAGCAGTAGATGTACCTCCTTGTAAACTCTAGTTTTCCATGGAGTATAGTTTTAAAATACTTGGGTTCTACATTAAATAACTTTTCCCAACTGCTGTCATTTTCATATTATATGTTAAAGACATTTGACAAATTTGAAAACACATTAACTATTACTTACATATTTTTTCTACAGACAAACTCACTTCCTTTAACTAAAAACATATTTTAATACAATTTTCTATCACTACCATTGATGAACTGATTGAAAATTTATGTTATTATAATAGTAAATACAATGAAAAATATAAACAAACACTGCCAGTTGGGTGCCCTCAGCCACTAAAGGTTCTGAGTCTGAGGACTGCTTCCTTCTTGTTGAGAAATGTGATTAGCCATTGTTACAGAGATGGCACACAAATGTGATGACCAAATTCCAACATTTTCCTTGAAATAACTAGATTAATCCAAAGAGAAATCAAAACAAAATACTGTTAGCACAGTGAGATTTATCCATATTTAATATCTCTGTACACCAGGACAACCATCTCATCTACCACTGAGAAAGTACATAGCAAGTCTTAAAATTCCCTGACTTAAGAGATTATAGAGGGACCATGGGAATAAGACAGAATCCTTAGGTGGGACTCATAACATATTTCCTGGATGTAGGCAATGTTGCAAAAAGAGTTTCCTTGGGCTTACAAAAGCTTCTCCAACATAGAGACCTTATTTTTAGCTATTATTTCAACAATTATTAGGGAGAAAACACAGACAATTAAAAAGAACTTTTACTCAAAAACAAAATGGAGAGGTTTTTATATATTTTTTAAAAGTGCATAACAAGTGTAATTTATTTTTATTTTAAAATACATTTTGATCAGACACTTTACCAAACAAGATAAATGGATAACTAACAGCCATGTGAAGGGCTCAACATCATTAGTCATTAGGGAAATGCAAATTAAAACATACAAATTACAATGGCTAAGATAAAAAAATTGACCAGACCACGTATCAATAAGAACTTTCCTACAATACTGATGAGGAAAATTCTACAACCTCTTTGAGAAAAAGTTTAGCAATTTGTTAAACATTACTGCTGTATAATCCAGCCATAGTACTCTCAGAGGTTTACAGAGGAGATATGAACGTATACGTTCATTTAAAGATTTGGAAAGCCTTTCATTAGTATATACATATGTCAGAATTTATCAGATTGGATACAAATTTGCTCAGTTTATTTTATGTCAATTATGCATTAATAAAGTTATTTAAGCCAAAGTAATTCCCTTAAAACTTTGATATTATAGGCTATCCTGATACAATATTAAAGTTGTCATTGTACCAGCTCTATTTTCTTAAAACACATTTAAGAAAATATCTTTTCTGTACTTCTAAAAAAATTTCCCATTGTAATGGGCCTAGCACACATTTAGCCAGTACAATTTTTGTTAAATTTGGCTTAGCAGGAGCAAAACTTAGAAATTCAGAATTTTGCGGCATTAGAGAGTCATTGACAGTTTTTGAACATCTCAGTGAGTAAAATCATCTGTGATTCTATTTAAAACAATCAACCAGGGAATAATGTAAGTAGAGCTGAGATGAAGAAAAGATGAAATAATGTCTGTGTAAGAATAATGTTTAAGATATTAGGATAATAATCCAGGAAAAATAACAGAACAGAGTTTCTGCTGGCCGATGTGGGCCGTGGAAATGAAATGCAGGAGGAGAATCCAAGCAACCCTGTAAAGATAAAAACCTTAGAACTTGGAAAGTTATTGTTTGTTGATAAAGAAGTTTTCAAAGGCTACTTGGATGTGTCAAGCCCAGAAGGACTGGGATGATGCTGACTGCACAGCTTATAGGTTGACAGAGCATCGATATGTGAAGTGTCCTACACATGGAAGGAGAAGTGGAAGGTGTGTCCGGTTAATTGACCTAGGTTTGGGAGTTGTCTGCCATGAGTTCAAAAATGAAATAGTAAGAATGAATGAAAAACAATCAAGGGAGGAATGGTAGAAAGAGACATCAAAGGAGAAGAAAAGATGCTGGATTTAGTAGGTGAGTGGAGGAAAACAGGAAAAGAAAGGGGACGATGTCGTGGAAGCTAAGAGAACAGAAAGTTCAGGAGATGCCTGGACTGAAGATTAAGAACGGTCACTGAGCCAGAAGTCAAAGAGAACAATCCGAGAATGCTTTCAGTGAGAAAGGTGAGAGGCTTGGTTGGAGCTGTGTACGTTGCAGTTAAGAGAGGTTCAGGCCCAGTAGGAGACTGAGCCCGCAAGTCACTCACCTGGAGGGAGGAAGAGCAGTCCTGTGATTGAAGAGTCCTCACCAAGCCCCCTTTTTAAGTCACACTAGAATAATACTATTCCCCGCTATGATGTGAAATTGTGCCTCAGCAATTTATCGGTGATAGAACAGGAGGAGAGAAATTGTGTTTTACGGAGAAACCTTGTTACTTTCATTAACACCTGCTTCAAATAGTTATTGGAGAAATTAATATGACCCTGAAATCCTTTGCAGAAAGAAACTCAACTGAGTTTCCAATAAGCAAAAAGCAATATCAGCAGATTAACAGACTGAGAACAGGCTCCATTACCTTTCACTCTTGTGATACCCCGGTGTTCAAAGAGACTACGCTGAACCCATCCCTTATCTGTGTGATGCCAGTCATTCTCAGCAGAGAGACCTTACTGAGAACTGCTGCCCTGTCCAGCTCAGAAGCAGCAGGAGATGGGCATAGCCAGAGGAAAAAGGAAGAGAGTGTTTTCCCTTGGGAATATAACTGCCACCTCTGCCACTAACCATTAAATAAGACAGGTGGACAAGGGAAACGGGTAACAACTCTTCCACAATAATGGAGTTACTCTAATAGAGGCAACAGTGACACAGACCACACTATTCACTGTTTGGGGGGCTGTCTTCCAATTACATACAATTTTGCACTAGTCAAATGAGCCCTATGAACACTACCACTTCTTAAATTTCTCTGGCCTAGTTTTAAAAGTGACAGTGTATTAAGTAATGTGCATTGCACAAACTTGTGAGATAGCACCCCCAAGTCACCACACTTGAAAAGAGTTTTTATATTAAAAAGCATCTCACAACAACAAGAAGGTAGTTTTCTTTAGGATTTGGCATTCAGATTTTTTTTTATATTTTTATTTTTTTGAAACAGGGCCTCAAGCTGTCCCCCTGGGTAGAGTGCCATGGCATTACCGCTCACAGCAACCTCCAACTCCTGGGCTCAAGCGATTCTCCTGCCTCAGCCTCCTAAGTAGCTGGGACCACAGGCACCCGCCACAACACCCAGCTATTTTTTGGTTGTAGCCGTCATTGTTGTTTGGCGGGGCCTGGGTTGGATTTGAACCTGCCAGCTCAGATGTATGTGGCTGGTGCCTTAGCCACTTGAGCCGCAGGTGCTGAGCCCAATTTTTTTTTTTTAACATTACAGTAAAATTATATACTAAAAAGCCACTGCATACATACATCGGCAGGTACAGAATAAGTTACATTTTAAAGAGTATTCTTCTTGCTTGAATTTAAATACTGTAGATAAATGCAATAATCTGAATTAGTAAGAACACTTACTTTACGAATGACTGCCTGATGGGAAAGATTAAGAATGGTGGGGTTAAACACAAGCTTTGTCTCTGTAGAAGGACTGGTAGGGTCTAAAGCACTGAAAATCAAAGTCCACAATTCAGATATTTCTATTTTACTTAGCATTCTCCTGGAAACATTCCTATGAGAAGCTGGTAATCAGTTACATGTGGAATATGATTATTTCAAGGTGAGATACAAACGTCCCTACTCAGGGGTTACTGAGAAGACACATTTCTTTATCTTGCTCCTCCTTGTTTTGACTGTTTGGAATCAGCATCTCCAGCCAAGGTCAGGGTCAGAAAGCATCCCAGACTTAAATAAGGGTCAACTGTGCCAAGACTGAATGGCCGTTCCCCTGGGGTGTTTGGGTTCTTCCTGCGGCTGCTGTTGTGTGTATTCAGTTCTCTGTCTTACTCCCAGAGTCAAGGTCACAGATGTCCACAGGAAATAATGTGAGTGAATCAAACACACATGTGCCTTGGTATGCGGCAACGGGCATACCAAGAGCTCCACAGCCCTCCCTCCAGGCCGGAATTGGTTCCAGACTTGCGAATGCCAAGCGTCCACACAGCTTGTGCTGTGACACCACTCTCCTTTCTCTCTATACGTTGCCAGTAAAGGAATTTTAGTTGTTGCTCAGATGAAGTATACAATCATTTGGAGAACATGGGAGTGGGGGAGAGGGCATATCGCCACATATGAGCTTGGTCACATTTCTCCTGGGAGGGGAAAGTGTGGCCTGCCCCTATAGGGACTTTCCTGCCCAGAAATAGCAGAGGACCTGGAACAGTTAAGCAAAGAATAGGCTCAATTTCATCCTTTAAAATGTAATTCACTGTCATTCAGTTATAGTCAATTGAAAAACTTGCTGAGTGCCCATTTTCAGAATCACCGTTGGGTAATTATTGGTTATTTCTTCTTGAATGAAACGTGAAGGTGTATT
Organism: Galagoides demidoff; assembly: GCA_963574575.1. Classification (NCBI taxonomy): domain Eukaryota; kingdom Metazoa; phylum Chordata; class Mammalia; order Primates; family Galagidae; genus Galagoides; species Galagoides demidoff. The sequence goes on from CAUYQV010017503.1 coordinate 28,536, forward strand.
TCTGTGTCTTATTTATGCCATCATCACAGATGCTTGTTGCATTTGGCATGTAATAAATACTTAGATATTTTGCTGGATTGTTAAAAATAACAAGCATCCTATTGTTATATTCTGTCGTATGACAAAAACGCTACCACTTCAGCAAGATATCCAACATCCTGTTCATAACTCCCACGACCGCCAAACATTCCCTAACTCATGGACATGGCAGACCCACCCAGTTGCCCAAAACTGTAAGAACCTATGGTTTATCTTACAAGGGTACAAGTGAATCTTTCTAAAAGCAGAGTATGAATGTCTTAATAACTAAGACAATGACATGAAGGCTACGTTAACCAGTTTGATGAGAGTATTTCATATTGTATATGAAGACACCACACTGTACCCTGTGATTGCATTAATGTACACAGCTATGATTTAATTAAAAAAAAAAAAGGAAAGAAAAGAAAACTGTAAGAATCTTCTAGATTCTTTCTTCTTTACCTTCCATATAAATTAAGTCTTGTGGAACTATCTCTAAAACGCCTCCTGGTTGCTTTACATTGCTCATTTCTTTTTCTTTTTCTTTTTTTTTTTTGAGACAGAGCTTCAAGTTATCCCCCTGGGTAGAGTGCCACGGCATCAGAGCTCATAGCAACCTCCAACTCCTGGGCTCAAGCTCCAACTCCTGCCTCCGCCTCCCAAGTAGCTGGGACCACAGGTGCCCGCCACAACGCCCGGCCATTTTTTGGTTGCAGCCATCATTGTTGTTTGGCAGGCCCGGTCTGGGGATTCGAACCTGCCACTTTAGGTGTACGTGGCTAGCACCTTAGCCAATTGAGCCACAGGCGCCGAGCCTAGTTTTTTCTTTATTTATAACATCTGCTGTGAAGTGTTTGTTAAATTTAATACTGGAGTCTTCTCACAGTTGGTTCCAATCACCTGCTTGCATCTCCTTTCATAGGAAATTACACTTTCTTTCTATGTCTCCTATTTTTGTTGCCATTGTTGTTGAAAACAGACATTTTAGATAACAGGTATAAGAGCCCTGGATACCAATCTCAGTACTGAGGCTATTTTTGTTATTGATGTTGCTTATTTATTTGTTTGGCTTCTTGGCTGGACTGTTTAGTAAAGTCTATTTCACCTGCATTGTGTGTGCCTCTCTGCTGTTGACCCTCAGAGAGCACTATCCCGGTTATGTGTAGGCACCAGGGATGTTTGTGGACTCTGTCCCTTCCTGGTCTCCTTGTTGAGCTCTCAGCCTTTACTGTTATCACTGATTCCTCACTGGTTTCTCAGTTGTTTTTGGCAATGCCTTGAATTATAAATTTTTCCATAGCCTGATTCAAATAGATTTGGGCCTCTTTGCCAGGATGCTCTTGGAGATGAAAGCTTGCAGTTTGTTCTGACTTAGGGGATCTTAACCCTCCCTTTGCTTAGTCCTCCTTTTCCAAGGTGCTCTCCAGTGAACCAGTGAACTCACTGGCCTCTGGCTCAGCTTGCTGCTGTTAGAGAGCCGCTGACCCTGCCTCATTTCTTATTGCTAAAATTGTCATCATTTTCCCTAGCATCCTTAGATGTGGATTTGCCAGCAATCTATTCCAAATAAAGTCAGTTTCTTAAAGGAGATCTCCAGAGCTCTCTGTTCTTACAGATGGCCTCTCTTTCTGGGCTTTCTGGGCAGAATCTCTAAACTACTAATCTGAACTTAAGGCAGGAGAATGACATGTTCTTCTTAGAGTGACACTCCTGCTTTACACATAGGCACCAGGTGGGGGCAGCAGTTTCTGGTTTCCTATGCTGACCTCCCTCAAACTTGAGCCTCTGCCCTAGAAAGGACCTGGGGTCACAGGAATTTGGGCCTCAATACTGCTGGCCTATTGTGCCTGGGATAGATACCCCATTCTGAGCGGGAAGTAGAAAGAGGAAGGGAGTCACTGATGTTTTGTCAGAATTCAGTTGGAATTCAGCCTCTGCAATACAGAGCTATGTTTGGAGACTAGAAATGCTGCTGGTCTGCCCATCCTGGGGAGACACGAACACTGACTGATGAATGGGAGCTGAGGGAAGGGGAGCCTCAACTTCTTGGCCACATCAGCCCATCTTGGATCTTATATCACCCTGGTTTGGGGGCAGGAGTTAAAGGATGGATAGAGAGAACGGACTGTGGCATGGCTTAGGTATAACTTTGTTAGCTGTTTTCAATGAGATGTACTAGATTTTTCTTGAGTCAATGTTTCGTCATTTGTTGTAGGCTTTAGGACAATTTCCAAGGACCTTAAATGGTTGACTTTTTTTCTTATAATTTTCACTAGGTATTGTTTACCTGAGGAGGTATTCAGTGAAGCTCATCATGCTCCCTTTCCAGAAGTCCTAGAAGTTTATTGTTTAGAAAACTTCATGGTCTGTGAAACTCGAAGGAGAAAAGAATTTTCATGATTTTTAAAAAAGAACAAGAATGTTTCCAACTGTTCAAGCATATGACAAAGAGAGAGATAAAAGAAAGCTATTAAAAAAATGACCTATAGGCTCGGTGCCCGTAGCTCAGTGGTTAGGGTGCTGGCCACATGAGCTCAAGCTGGCAGGTTTGAATCTGGCCCAGGCCTGCTAAACAACAATGACAACAACAACAACAACAACAAAATAGCCTGGCATTGTGGCTAGCACCTGTAGTCCAGCTACTCAGGAGGATGAGGCAAGAGAATTACTTGAGCCCAAGAGTTTGAGGTTGCTGTGAGCAACCTCAACATTCTACCAAGGGTGACAAAGTGAGATTCTGGGCTCAGAAAAAAAAATTAATTAAAAAATGACCTATAATGAATCAAAATCACACTGTTATGGAATCCTAGTGCTTCCAAGTAAAGTAAAAACATAAGAATGGTATAGAAGGCAAGATGGCAGACCAGAAGGATCCTTCAGCTGAGCTCTCCTAGGATGACTGAGGAAAAAGAGAGAACCCAGTCATACCTGGCATGGAAGTTTCATGATTCAGGGAACACAGCAAGGAGATGTTGAGGTAGATACAACATTGGAAACTGGATGAATTAGGCAAGTGATTGCAACTAACTGGGATGGCGCTACCCACCTACACACACCCCACCTACACACAAAGTTTAGGCATGAGAAGAAAGCTTTCTGGAATTTTCAGTTGTTGGGGGAAGCTGTGCATTGAGTGGAAATCTTGGAAGAGTGGGCTGACCCAAACAGCACACAGCAATGTCAGTTGGAGTGGATATAGGAGACTGAGGAAATACGCCACAACTCTATAGCTCTGCAGGAAATACTTAGACCTATTCTCAACAGTGACAGCCACAATGGACCACCAGCAGAGTAAACACCCAGAAGCTA
>CAUYQV010017506.1:0-10180 GCA_963574575.1 Galagoides demidoff
GAAATACTTCCATCAAACTGGTCAACACAACCTTCATGTCATTTTCTCAGTTATTGTTTTAAAACGTTCACATTCTACTCTTAGAAAGATTCACTTGTACCCCTGTAAGATAAACCTCAGAAGTGATCCCTCCAATCCCCCTCCCTCCACCTATTCCCCACTCCCTTCTCCATCCCTCCTCCCCATATTCTTAGGCTATTTGGTTATAGCTTTCATATAAAAGGTATAAATTAGTTTCATAATAGGGGTGTGTAAACTGGATATTTTTTTCCTCCGTTCTTGTGATACTTTGCTCAGAAGAACATTCTCCAGCTCCATCCATGCGAACATGAAGGACGTAAAATTTCCATCCTTCTTAATGGCTGCATAGTATTCCATGGTGTACATATACCACAGTTTGTTGATCCATTCGTGGATCGATGGGCACTTGGGCTTCTTCCAAGACCTGGCAATTATGAATTGGGCTGCAATAAACATTCTGATACAAATGTCTTTGTTGTGATAAGATTTTGGCCATCAGGGAATATACCTAATAAAGGAATTGCAGGGTCAAATGGCAGGTCTATTTTTAGTTCTCTAAGTGTTCTCCAGATGTCTTTCCAAAAGGAACATATTAGTTTACATTCCCACCAGCAGTGTAGGAGTGATCCCTTTTCTCTACATCCACACCAGCATCTCTGGTTTTGGGATTTTGTGATATGGGCTAATCTCACTGGAGTTAGATGATATCTCAAAGTAGTTTTGATTTGCATTTCTCTGATAATTAAGGATGGTGAGCATATATCTGTAGGCTGTATGCCTATCTTCTTTAGAGAAATTACTCTTCAAGTCCCTTGCCCACCCTGAGATGGGATCACTTGTTCTCTTCTTGCTAATACATTTAAGTTCTCTATGGATTCTGGTTATTAAACCTTTGGTGGAGACATAACCTTCGAAAATCTTCTCCCATTCTGAGGACTATCTCCTTCCCTTAGTTACTGTGTTCTTGGCTGTGCAGAAGCTCTTCAGTTTGATCAGGTCCCAATAGTGTATTTTTGATGTTGCTTCAATTGCCCAGGGTGTCCTCCTCATAAAATGTTCACGCAGGCCAATTTCTTCAAGTGTTTTCCCTACACTTTCTTCTGGTATTTTTATGGTTTCATGTCTTAAGTTTAAGTCTTTAATCCAGTGAGAGTCTAACTTAGTTAATGGTGAAAGGTGTGGGTTCAGTTTCAGTCTTCTACAGTTTACCAGCCAGTTTGCCCAGCACCATTTGTTAAACAGGGAATCTTTTCCCCACTCAATGTTTTTAATTGGCTTGTCAAAGATTAGGTACCGGTAAGTAGTTGGATTCATCTGTTGGTTCTCTATTCTGTTCCATACATCTTGTGCCAGTACCATGCTGTTTTGATCACTATGGATTTGTAGTATAATCTGAGGTCTGGTAGCGTGATTCCTCCCGCTTTGTTTTTATACCTGAGTAATGTCTTGACTATTCGAGGTTTTTTCTGATTCCATATAAAATGAAGTATTATTTTTTTCAAGAACTTTAAAATATGACAGTGGAGCTTTAATGGGGATTGCATTAAAATTATATATCACTTTGGGTAGTATGGACATTTTAACGATGTTTATTCTTCCCAGCCATGAGCATGGTATGTTTTTCCATTTGTTAACATTCTCACTGACCTGTTCAATTTAAGACAATATTGATAATGTCCTTATGTCAAAGAAGAATATATTATCCCTGACAACAGATTTTTGTTCATTTTGTTTTATACATTTGAAAAGTTTATGAGATTTAAATTCTTTTTTGTAACTATAATTTGTAAAGACTTTTCGGATAGTAAGCAGGGGATGGAAAGGAAACAAAAATTCTTGGTGATATGAAAGAAAATTACTGGGGATGCTCTTGGCTTACTTGGTCCTAGAAGGACACTGCGGGGAGGGTACTACCCAGGCCAAGCAGGAAGGCTCTCAAGCTGCCAGTAATGCAAAGATTGGAGGGCAGAGTGTCCCTGCCCAGGACTTCCTATCAAATGCCCTAAAAGGGGTGTGGTGTGGTCATCCTATGTACAATTAAAATCTTTCTGTATTGTGGGAAATTCTTGTATTAAATACTTTAAAATACACTTCTCTTGCATTTATTAGTCTCTACTTCAGAGACCCCAATTACCCTTGGCTGAATTATTTTAGCCAATCCTCTGTATCTATTAATTTCATCCTAATTACTTCAGTCTCCTTTTTTCTTCCACCCATACGGTCTGTGATTATCACAAGTCTTTGAAAGTTGGAAGCTTTGTTTTAAGAATGTGTTTTGTTCTTTGCTGTGAAGAGCAGTAAAAGTAGATGTTTTGGTCTTCAAGTTTATTTACCTTAGGCCTGACATTTTCTTTTTTAATTTTTTACAGGTTGTTCGTTTTGTTTACTGTCTCATCTCCGAGTCTTCTATTAGTTAACTAATACATTCTCGTTAAGTGCTTGTGGAGTATCTTCCTCTGTTTTGGAGTTATGTCTTCTATGCTAGATATTTTCTATCTCTGTGCCCTATGGTTTTATCATCTTCTGTGGCTTTGGTACTTCGATTCTATTGCCTTTCCTTATATTTTACTCACACTGGAACCTTTGAGTACAGCTTTTCTGTTTGACTTCTTCCCCACCCCCTGAAAACTGTTTGTTGTACCTTCCATGGTTGTAGTTCGAAGACTTGGCACATTGTGTTCTTCTCGTGACTCTCTCTGGTTTGAAGGCCTGATGGGTGGAGGGAAGAGTTCAGTGGAAGGAGCATCTTATAATATCTGAGCTGTGCTCTCATTTCTAGGATTTCCTCGGTCATCTGAAGTGAGAGCTCAATCCACGTAGCTCAGAACAGTCCCATTCCCACCCTCCTGTGCACATGTCTTATTCACTTGTTTTTCCCAGGCTGCTCTTTCTACCACTCTTTAATTAGAAGAGGATTCCCAGTGAGTTTTCTCTAGGTAAGTCTGGGAGTATTATTGAAAAACCTCAGAATCTGGCCTAATCTTTGGTATGGCTTCTTGGAAACAGAAGAAGTAGAAAGAAGAATTTGGCCATGTCATGTATTTACAGTTGGTTGCAGAAATAGGTTTCTTCTTGTAAGCCTCTGTATCATGCTCCTTTAGTCATTGCTAGTGATTTTTGTTGGTTTTGTTAAGTTCTGTGCTATGTTAATTAAACTGTAAGTCTCCCTTTTCCCTTATATTCTTTTATGCTCTATAGCTTTTTCATTTACATATACACAGACATAAAGGCAAACAACACTGATGTACTGTTTTTCAGAAAACATCTTAATGTGGGTAACTATTAAAGCTAAAACACAGAAATTTCTAGGATGGCCTAATTGGCCCAGCTTTGTGTTTATCGTATTTCTTAAGAAAAGGTAAATAGAACCTTCTCAAAAAAGGAAGATGAATGGCAAGCAAGCATATGAAAAAAAATGCTCATCATCCCTAATTACTAGAGAAATGCAAATCAAAACCACTCTGAGATATAATCTAACCCCAGCAAGAATGGCCCATATCACAAAATCTCAAAACTGCAGATGCTGGCATGTATGTGGAGAGAAGGGAACACTTTTACACTGTTGGTGGGACTGCAAACTAATACAACCTTTTTGAAAGGAAGTATGGAGAACCTCAAAGAACTCAAGCTAGACCTCCCATTGGATCCTGCAATCCCATTACTGGGCATCCACCCAGAAGAAAAAAATCCTTTTACCATAAGGACACTTGCCCTACACTATTTATCGCAGCTCCGTTTACAATCACTAAAATGTGGAAACAGCCTATATGCTCACCAACCCAAGAAAGGATTAAAAAGCTGCAGTATATGTATACCATAGAATGCTATTCAGCCATTAAAAAAATATGGATACTTTTCATCCTTTATATTAACCTGGATGGAAGTAGAACACATTATTCTCACTAAAGCATCACAAGAATGGAGATGCAAGAATCCAATGTACTCAATTCTGATAATGAGGACAATTAATGACCTAGTACATGGTGGGGGGTGGGGGAAGGGGAGAACAGAGAGAGGTAAGGAAGGCGGGGCCTGGGGGAAGGGAAGAGCAGAGAGAGGGAAGAAGGAAGAGGAAGGAGGGTCACGATCACGATGTGTGACACACCTTTTGGGGGCAGGACACAATTATAAGAGGGACTTTACCTAACAAATCCAATCATTGTAACCTGGTTCTTTGTGCCTTCAGTGAATCCCCAACAATAAAAAAAGATAAATAAATAAATAAAAATAGCTGGGCACTGTGATGGGCACCTATAGTCCCAGCTACTTAGGAGGCTGAGACAAGAGAATCACTTGAACCCAAGTGTTTGAGGTTGCTCTGAGCTATGATACCACAGCACTCTACCTAAGGTGACAAAGCGAGACTCTCTCTCAAAAAAAAAAAAAAAAAGAAAGAAAGAAAGAAAGAACATCAATATTATTTTTATCAAAAATAACAAATATTTGAATTACTTAGACTTAAAATATTTGTGTATAAAATACATATATAAAGATGGGCTGTGGAGTAATAGAATTTCTTTGAAAAGAAGGAAAAAATAAGAAATGACCCTTCATAACCCATCGGTTATTTCTGTTTTGAACTACAGGCTATTTTACCAGAAATATGGAATCCATATCATTTTCTCTGTTCTCCTCATTTCTGTTTATTTGTTTCTTTCTTTCTTTATTGTCTATTTGGATGGCAATAATCTATATGCCTAGAGTATGAAGTTCTTATTGTTAATCTTGAACCACAAGTTCTAACTAAATTTTGTTGGAAACTTAGAAGCTGATTTAGACCTTGGTCCAGAGACATGGCATTCTGTATCAACTTTTGGTTCAGTTCAGCTGATAATCATGGGACTCCAAGAGAAGATCTATCTGAGGCTAAGGGTAAAACTTCTCGTATTACATGCATGATGCTGCAATGCTCCAAACTCATTTTGGTATTTGAATAAAGATATTTATCAAATATGAAAAGTCAACATTGTGCATAACATTAATTAGTTCATCTGATCAACATATATTCAAGGCTTACCATGTGACTTGAACTCTTTCAAAAAGATTGGAGATTCCCCTATGGACAAGCTAAAATCACTTCCCTTACTAAACTTCATTTTAGAATGAAGGAGATGGATCATAAACTTGTGGAAAAGTATGTAATTACCTGAATGGACCTTTAATAATCATTCTAAATTTTAACTATGCATCATTTCAATTTAGCCATTGCTAATCTGAGATCAGAGGCAGTGTCTTAGTTGAGGCTAGTTGTGGATCTGTGCCTGAATTGTGTGCCTTACGTGACAACTGTCCACACTCTATTAAGCCAGGAAGGTCCCACTATGCATAAAAATATATAAAGAAGGGAGAATGAATTGCTGAAACTCTTTAAATATTGCCCCATTTGCTACTCTACCATCTAAAGAGAGGAAATGGTTGTAAGGGCTATTTAAAGACTGACCTCCATGATAGATTTTCCTCTTGCTGCTAAAATGGCTTTTGTTCACACAGCTGTTTTCAGAACACTTCTGAAACACTCTACCTGCCTTTTTCCTCTTAATATATAAAGTATGTGCTGTGCTTTGAGTCTATTAATACAGCACAATAGGGTTGTTCTGACCTTGATTCCTTATGGAAGAACCCCAATCGGGTTGTCGTTGCAGCTTCTACAGCTGGCTTGAAATATTAGCTGTCTTTACAAGGCAAGAAAGCAGCACCATACCACATTTTGCTACATTCAGTTTGGACATAATGCCTTTCCATCCAATTCTCCAGCCTTCATGTCCTAGCATTCACTAATTGACACCATATTCCTGGTAACAGTTTTGCCCAAGTCTGAGCTGTGGAAAATGAAGCAATTTAAGTTTCAAGGACAAGTTGGCAGAGAGATGAATAGAGCATTATTAAAGATAAAATCATATAAAAAAAAAGAAAATCAGGACATAACCATTTGAGCCAGCACTCAAAATTATAACTGTGCCTTATCAATTAGCATAAAATTTGTTAGCTTAAATTTTGACGGAGCTTGACATATTCCATGGCCATGGTGCCAATAGAAAATATATTGCATGAAAAGTTAAAAAAAAGATGGATGCATACATCCAATTCGTCATGCCTAATTAAGTGTACTGAATTATCAGCTTCAATTGTTGTGAGTGTCATCTCCTTTGATGGCATCAGCCATGTAAGAGGAGACTGTCACAGTCCCAGTTGTCTGTGGGTCTGTGATTGATCAATTTTTGACAACAAAGAAATGTTAACAGGGCTACATGGTGAGGCAGTCACTGGGAAAATACCTTTCACAGTGTTTCCACCTAATTGTGGAGCACCCCCATCTCCACACATGATATAGCAACACGATTAAATATCCCCTTGCTCACATTTAGTGGGACCTGTGGGGTTTGGCAGAAATCAATGGGGGATCAGGCTCCTGGAAAATTACATACTTGAAGAATTAATGAACTATAATTCCGTGTTACATTCTCAATCACATCGTGCTTCCCTTTCATTAATGGAACTAAATTGGTTTTCCATAGACAGGGTCCTTTTAAAAAATGCAATCATGCTTTTGTTCAGATAACAAAAAAAAAGCTACCTGCTTTTTGGATGGGGCTTGTTCTATCATGAAACATGTCAGTAGGGAATTTATAGGGAAGAATTTCTCTGCTGTGTTAACTCAACCTGTTGAAGTGCCTGGAAATTAGCTTTTAAATGCTTGGCTGAAAATTATACCTAATTTCTCAGTCCTTATTCTTTTTAAAGAGGAAAAAATATAAGTTTTGAGTTAGATAATACTATATGTTAGCATGCTAAAGTTTTGTCTGAGGGGAGTGAACTTATTTTTTTTTTATTTGTTTGGTTTTTTTTAGCAACAGAGTCTCACTTTATTGCTCTTGGTGGAGTGCTGTGGCATCACAGCTCACAGCAATCTCTAACTCCTGGGCTTAGGCAATTCTCTTGGCTCAGCCTCCCGAGTAGCTGGGACTATAGGGGCCCACCAGAATACCTGGCTATTTTTTGGTTGAAGTTTGGCCAGGGCCAGGTTTGAACTTACCACCCTCAGGATATGAGGCCAGCGCCCTACCCATTGAGCCACAGGCACCGCCCTTAGAGTGAACGTTTTATAAATAGATCGAAATTTAGTTAAGATTCAGAATGCTTTTAGTGTCTTTAGTATTTCAGGTTCTTCATATTGTTTCTGTGTCTGAAGGTCTAAAAGTATTTGGACATAGTGTTCATGCTTTATTAAATTAAAGCCTAAGACAACTTTAAAATCTTTGAGATGTTTAAAACCGAGCCATTTATAAACTCAAAATAAGATTATTTACATTTATTTGTCAATGATTAGCTAAAGAAAGTAGTTCACCGTGCTAGACATATTGTAGGTGTTGCTTTCCAAACAACAGGCTAGCTACTCAGTGTGGTGGCTCACACCTGTAATGCTAGGACTCTGGGAGGCTGAAGTGGGTGGATTGCTTGAGCTCGGGAGTTCAGTGACAGCAGCCTGAGCAAGAAGGAGATCTCATCTTTATTAAAATAGAACAACTAGCCGGGCGTTGTGGCAGGAGCCTTTGGTCCCAGCTACTTGGAAGGCTGAGGCAAGAGGATTGCTTTGAGCCCAAGAGTTCGAGGTTGCTGTGTGCTATGATGCCATGGCACTCTACCCAGGGTGACAGAGTGAAACTCTGCCTCAAAAAACAAACAAATAAATAACAGGCTAGCTATATTACAGCATGCTGTATATGTATGTGTGTGTGTGTGTGTGTGTGTGTGTGTAGATATATAATACATATGCACAACGTATGTATGTGTAATGTGCGTATAGAAGATATGTGTATATGTAGATAATATACACACTATTTCAGAATATCACACAGAGCCTTTGTACTATAACTCTGGGAAAGTAAGTTCTATCAGGATTCACATGCTACAGACAATTTCATTAATTTCTGATAGTGTAATTATTTTGTACACTGCCTCAGATTCTAGCCTTTGAAAATCAAGATTGCTTTCCCTTCTGAATGATTCTCCTTTAAATATGATAGTGGTAACATGGTAAACTGTAATCATATCATGCCATATTCTAGATGAATCAAATCCCTACGTTTCCATGTTCTCACTACTGTGTTTCATTTTCATGATATCAAATCTCAAATACAAGTTCAGTTTGAATGCAACAAATGCATCTCAAATATGGGAATAACCCAGTTACATAAAAACCAATATACAGTTTTTGTTATTAAGGAGCCATAATTTGGAAATCAGTTATTTAAGGTTGGTTCTCAATATATGATTCTACACCCTTGTTCATGAAATTATGATGATCAGCTAGATTTGAAATTTTTCCTTAAACACCTTGGGCTTCATTCCTGCCACCAAATCACAGTGGATGTCATTTCTTTTACAGTCTTGTAGCATGTATTAAATTAAGCCCCTTTTTTGGTTCAACCTTTGTTTTATCCACAAAGCTTTTGATATCTCCAGGCTTGCCAGTAAGGCCAACCATACACAATACATTTTCCTTTTAAAGTCACCACAGAACCCACCATAACTTACCACCATTAAACACTTCAAATTGACTTAATTGTCATTGACATGCATCACATGTACATATCAGTACAGTACAAAAGATCAAACTGGATCAGTGGAGTTGGCCTTAAATCACAGTTCTTAAATGTCCAGAGCCAAAATTTGAACTCAGATTTTCTGATTCTAGCTGCAGGATGACCCCTAGATATGAATATATGTCAAACTATTACAATCACTTTTGCTATTCATAAAACTTGAGAGAGAGAGTGTGTGTGTGTGTGTGAAATATCTGCTAGACTGATGCTGAAAGGTACATCTGAACTTTGTGATCAACATTTTTTTTTAATCATTTCCAGTTAACTTAATCAATTCCTGATAATATTCACCTACTGTTCCTACCATTTCTTCTCCCTGACGTTATCTTCTCTTTAGTTAGCGATATCTGGGAATGCTAATTATACACTGATTTCAAGGTTTTCCACTTTAATTTTTAACTGTCTTAGGGTAAAACCTACTGTGAATTTCTAAAATATGTGTTTACTGTCTACAAATAATTCTATACACTAAAATATATGGGAAATATCTTGACTTTCCTAATTATTTACTACATCAAATTAGCCATCCAGTTATGTATTTTTAGCCCTGACATAGCTTTGAATCTCCCCAGGAGTTCTTTCCTAGTCTCCAACCAGATGGCCATTGCTATCATCATCCCTCCCCTGAACTTTTGCCACAGCCTCCTAAGTGCTCTCTTCCTGTCTCCATGGTTCCTCCTTTGACTCCATTCTCCAAACTGTCACCAGAGTAGTTGGTCTAAAACACATATCACCCCAGTTACTACCAGGCCTCCAGTGACTCCCTGTTGCCTGGGGGTAAAGTGTGAGCTTCTTAGGAATATGCAACTATCAAAAGCCTGTCCTCACTTACCACTCCGGCTTTATCTTCTCCCACTTCTTACTCCTTCCCCATTACACTGTTTTCTTTAAAAATAATAATAATAATTGAGAATTTGTTCTCTGTGTTAGATAAAGTGTTCAACATTCTATTTATGTTCTTATATAATAATACTAGCCTTGTAGCCCTGCCAAAGCAGGTTTAACTCCCCTCTCTTCTATTTCTTTTACCCCTTTCACTTTATTTTAATTGTAATTGTATTTTTCCTTCAGAGGGGGTATATAGATGTTTTTCTGTTGGTTTATTATTAGTATTGAGTACCCTGGATACTTGCTTTCCCATTCTTATGATACTTTACATAGTAAAATGTTCTTCAGCTCCATTCAGGTTAATACAAAAGGTGTAAAGTTTCCATCTTTTTTATGACTGACTAGTATTCCTTGATATAATCCATTTATGTGCTGATGGGCCCTTGGGTCGATTCCATAACTTAGTAATTGTAAGTGGAGTTGTGATAAACATTCTAGTGCAAATGTCCTTATGGTAAAATGATTTTTTCTTCTAGGTATATACCTAGTAATGGGATTGCCGTATCAAATGGAAGGTCTACTTTTAGCTCTTTGAGAATTCTCCATACTTCTTTCCAAAGAGGCTGCATTAGTTTACAACCCCACCAACAGTGTTCCCTCCTCTTCCCTGCCAGCATCTGCAGCTTTGGAACTTTGTGATGAGATCTTTTCTCACTGGGGTAAGGTGA
>CAUYQV010017507.1:0-13490 GCA_963574575.1 Galagoides demidoff
ATCTTAGAAGGGTACAAATGAATCTTTCTATGAGTAGAATATGAACGTTTTAACACAATAACTAAGAAAGTTACATGAAGGCTATGTTAACCAGTTTGATGGAAGTGTCTCAGATTGTGTGTGAAAACACCACACTGTACCTCCGAAGTGCATCAATGTACACAGTTACCATTCAATAAAAAAAAAAATAAAAATAAAAATAAAAAAGAAACCGGAAAAAAGGTGAGCGAAGTAAAACCAAAGCAGGAACAAGAATTAGTGAAATTGAAAACAGAAAAGCAGTAGGGAACACCAGGGAAGCAAAGAGCGGGTTCTTTAAAAATGTCATTAAATTTGACAAATGGTTAGAAAGACTGACAAGAGGAGGAGAGAAAAAGAGAGGGAGACGTGATGAGGCTGGTGTCCCACGACTCCGTGGACCCCGCAGGGTGAGGCAGAAACGCTGTGAACCCCCCACAGCCCTGAGCCTGCCACTGAGGGGCCCACACCTTGCTGGGTCTCATCAGTGTGAGAAGACCAGTCACAGCCCCCTGCTACTCAGAAGACCCAATCTGCAATTTAAAAACTTCCAAGGATGGAAGTCTTTAGCCCAGATGTTTTCACTGGAAAATTCTACCAATCGTTTAAAAGAGAATTAATAGCAGTTTTTCAGGGGACTTCCAGGGGGGTGGGGAAGAGCAGGAGATGAAACACGCCTTCAGTTTTTGAAGATAGCCTTTCCCTGGTATCAAAAGCAGACGGCACAGGGCAGAAGCTACAGGCCAATATCCCCCTGAGTATAGACCAAAATCTGTAATGATATGTGAGGTGCCCTGAGCCAGCTTGGTGCACCTGGCCGACATTTCCCGTATACTGGACTCCAGCCCCTTGTCTGGGTGGCCCACTTTAATATTTTAAGAGCATTTTTCTTACTGAAAATGAGCAAATGTAAGTGGAGGTAGCTTTGTTGCCTCTGCTGGAGTTTCGACATCTCGCCTTCCCAGTGTTCAGAGCACAGGCGGAAATCTGCGTTTATTACTGGTGTGCTCAGTTGGTTGGTTGTTTTTAACTCCTCGGGTTAATCTGTGCTTTAGGTTTTTGGTGGTTTCTTTAAAAATTGATTGTTCTTTGCTACTGATCTTTACTTGTTTTGTTCTGCAAGCTGAGCTTCAAAGCCATTTCTCTAACTTCCACTAATGAGACCTCGTTCGTATTTTCATATAAAAACTACCTGACAATTCATTTCAAATTTTGTTCAGTTGTGAAAGGAGGTACTGACTCATTACCTTTATTCAAAAAGCTTTACTGTGTGCCCGGGGTGTGGAGCTGTGGCCAACAGTTGGACGGTTCCTGGGGTCTCTGGACAATGTGCTGGAGAGGGAACACAGTGAGACGGGACTCCACCCCCCGGCCCCCGTCCACGCCTGGATGTGCATGTAACTCTCCGTGATTTTATCAGGAGATAAAATGCTATCCCATCCTGTAGCCTCAGTGTCTCAGACGATTCCATGTGATCACGCATGGATGTTCTCCCCTCGGTGACATGGAAATCACTTAAATTATTAATTCTCTGAAAATCTGTTGAACAACCTACATTGGTACCTTTTAAACAAAACTCTGCACATAAATAAGCATGACCAGGACCCTCAGCTGCATGAACTGGGCCGAAAGGCAAACCTTTCACACAGGAGCTGGGATGCAGGTGCCAATGTGAGTTTCTTCTAAAATATCAAGAAGAAAAGGGATAAATGTAAAAAGAGCCTGGAAATGATTACTTCATCTGTTTGCTAAATTGAAAGAATTATGTTTAAAATTTTTCGATATTGACTTTTTGTCGCAAAACTACAGCAGGAATGGGGAAACATTTTTTATAATATTTTCCCAGGTTCTGAAAAGGAAAGTGATGAGATGCTCTGTGTGTCTGGAAGGCTGATGGGTTAATTATGAAAATAATTTTCTTAGTCAGAGGCTCCTCAGACTCATGCCTTTCCTCCTTTGTCCAGTTAGAGACAGGCAGGTGCACAGTGTCCCCACACAGCCTCTAGAGTGACCTTCCCCGGCTCCCCAGTGTCACCAGAGATGGCCGTTATCACAGGGCAATAACGCCTGCTTCCTGCTGTGTCAGTTTGTCTGCAGAAAAATATCAATTCTCCTTGGAATTCTTTTGTTTCACACTTTATAATCACTAGACTTAATCTCTAAACACCAAGTAGCTTTCAGATGCTAGCTGTGAGAGCACAGCTCTCAGAGACTCTCAAGCATAATCATGATCCTTCCATGCTCTGGGCAAGTTCGGGGAGGGGGGACATGGAAGTGGCAGGACGGTGTCACCCAGCTGTGGGCTGAGGTCCATCCTACCCTCTGCCGTTAAGGTAGGGTACTGTCTACAAAAACTGACACCAGTGGATTGTTGAGTGTTCAGTGAGCACCTGCTGTGCGTGATGCTGGCCCAGACCCTGGACAGGCCAAGAGGCTGCTCCTGCTCGAGGCCCCAGTGCATGAGCTCCAGGAGGCAGGAGGCACCAAGTGCAGCTCAGGTATGAGTGGTGGCCTCATCAGGCAGGCACTGTGGACAGGTGCCAGAGGCTCTCTGGTGCTCCTGCAGCTCCCAGGGGAAAGGACTGAGGCAGAACAGAGATAAGGTGGGAACCATCTGAGAATCTTCCTAATCACTGGGCTAGGGTGGGTTTCACAGTACCCACAGCTGCGAGGTGCAGCCCACTCTGGGGTGAGAACAGCTCCCTCTTGCCTTCACCAGGGTCAGATGACTGAGACAGGGACGGATATAGAAAAAGAGGGACAGAGATGGAGAGACAGGCACAGAAAGAGATATAGAAACAGAATGAAGGAGAGACAGACAGACAGACAGGCAGAGGGCCATGGCAGAGAGGGCAGAGAGAGTGGGCAGGAGAGTGGACACCCTCCCATGAAGCACCCCGTCCTCACCCGTGAAGCCTCCACAGAACCCAGGGGGTTTGCCTGCACCATCCTGCCACACTCGGCATGCCCAGGCGGCCTGATTGTATGTTCCCAACTCAGATGGATGGTTTTTAGTCTCTTCTAAAGGGGAAAATTTTACCTCCAGATTAATTATAGAAGCTGTTAAAAATAACTTCTACCAAGTCTCCTGGGTTCCTGTTTTCTCATTCCTGCATTTTGCCCGGAATGATGTGAAAACCTTTATAACACGGAAATGACTTAAAGGACTTGGAAGAAATGGACTTGGATCCACACTGATGTAAATAATTGGTGATTTATTCACACTTGCTCAGGGGGCTGTTGTCCTAAGACACGCAGCCCCGAAGTGTAGGTTTTTTTGTCTTTTATACTTTTTTTGTGTACAAGGAATGTTGCCGTTGACAGGGCACCATGGCAGGGTTACAGTTTGGGTTTACAGTTTAGTTATTAATGGTTACAGCTTGGGTGGCAGTAGTTACAGTAGCAATGGTTACAGTTCAGATAGCAATAGTTACAGTTTGGGCAACAATGGTTACAGTTCTTCTTGGCAACCCTAGGGGGAAGAAGGGGACTTAAGAATAGGCTGAGAAGCACATTCTCTGCCACCCGGGGTGGGGGCATGGGAACGAGCTGGGTTACAACAATACAAACCTCCCTCTTCACCCATGTGCCTGGAAGAGTGTGATGGTAGCCCAGGTTGCGCAGCCTTGAGGGCCTGAGACAGCAGGTGTCTCCTCTGAAGGCTGTGTCGGCTGAGCCACCCCCAGTCCAGCCACCCTGCACGGGCCCCCTGCTCAGCCTGCCGTCGGACCCTCTCACTTTCCTACTACTCTCTGGGCTGTTAGAGTTTTTGCTTTTGTTTATCTGCATTTTTTAGTGGTGTCACTGCTGGAGTTTCCTGCCCTTCAGTGTTGTTTTTAATTTTCCTGCTTTTTAGAATGTTTGTTTGTGAGGCTGGTGCTTCCTGATCTGACTTGTGTGAGCAAAAGAAAAAGGGGCTCGCCGCACAGTCGGCCAGTAGCCTAGTGAGCAGGTGTGTTTTCAAACAGAGAGCAGAGGTGCCTGGGCTGTGTGCTGTGCATGTGAGTTTAGCTATAGTGATAAGATGTCTGCAGACACGCCTAAGTCTACAAAGTTGGAAACATTTGCCTAGAGACAAAAAGCAAGAAAGCTCCTACATGGAAACATTTCTGCAGGTCTCTTGTGACCACGGGTCCTCCAGTCAGGATCCATGTAGTTTACGTGTTAGGACTTTTAAAAACAAATTGTATTTGAGCAAAGCGGGGATTACTAGTGCTAATATCTAGTGACTGTAAGCAGCATCATTAAAGGATGTTTTCTCAAAATGAATGCTTCCTTCTAGTCCAAAACGTATACGTGCAGCTGGCAAGGAGAAGCTCTGTGCTTCACGGTGGATTTCACGCTGGGATTCACCTGTTTCGACAGTAAGACAAAGGTAAGATGTTGTCACTGTGGGATGTTGCTCTGGCAGCCCGTACCCATCACACCTCACAGCCCTTGTCATTGGCAAATGTCCCACAGAAGGCACCCAACTCTGGAGGGGTATGGGAGGGGTTCAACCGTCTCTTTTGGAGCTTGTTTGGCAGCTCCCAGGGTGGGGAGGGAAGTGCAGCCTGCCCAGCCTGTCCATCACCACCCACAGCAGAGAGGGTCATCACCTGTGGCCCTAGTCTGGCTGGTGCTGACACACAGCCCACCTGGGTGCAGTCTGCAGCGCATTGCATCTGTGAGTGTCAGCTATGTCAAAGGCGGGTCAGTCTCGTTCCACCAGGTCTGAGGGCTCACCTGCCCCTGTAAGTGCTGAAAAAAAAAATGCTTTCCAAAGATAGGGCCAATATTGTTCCATATAATATTTTTACTTTTAAGACACAGTCTCACTTTGTCACCCTGATAGAGTGCCATGGCATCATAGCTCACAGCAACCTCAAACTCTTGGGCTCAATTGATCCTCTTGCCTCAGTCTTCTGAGTAGCTGAGATTATGGGTGTCCAACACAATGTCCAGCTCTTTTAAGAGCTGGGTCTCACTCTTGCTCAGACTGGTCTCGAACTCCTCAACTCAACTAATCCACCTGCCTCAGCCTCTCAGAGTGCTAGGTTTATTGGCAGAACCACTGCACCTGGCAGCCTATAATACTTTTAAGAATTCACTCTCTATGCTAATTAAGAATGACTGGAATGGAAAAGTGTTGGTATGGTAAAGATCACCGTTTAAAAAACAAAATTTCAACAAATTTAGTTTAAAGATCTAATTGTCTTTCATTAGCAAATCCTGAATGGGGTAGGGGCTGGGATCTGAGAGAGAGAAAGGCAGGGGGGGAGAAAGAGAAAGAGAGAGAGAGAGAGAGAGGGAGAGAGAGGGAGAGAAACAGAGAGAGAGAGAGAGGGAGGGAGAGAGAGAGAGAAGGAGGGAGAGATAGAGAGAGAAAGGGAGAGAGAGAGAGAAAGAGGGAGAGAGAGGGAGGGAGGAAGAGAGAGAGGGAGAGAGAGAGGGAGAGAGAGAGAGAGACAGAGGGAGGGAGAGAGAGATAGAGGGAGACAGAGAGAGAAAGGGAGAGAGAGGGAGGGAGGGAGAGAGAGGGGGGGAGAGAGAGAGAGAAGGGGGGAGGGAGAGAAAAGGAGAGAGAGAGAGATTTGAGAAACAAAACAAAGGCCACCGCACCAGGATTTTAGACTGGTATGGGATGAGGAAAAGGCTGGGGACTGATCTTTTAGGGCCAAGTAGGTCATGGTAAAGACTTTGAATTTTATTACCATTTGAATGAGATATTATTAAGAGGATTTTAATCAGGAAAATGAGTTAACAGAATTTATATTTTGAAAAAACGATTCTGAGTGCTTTATGGATAACGACTTGTAGGAGGACACAGGTCCAAGAGGAGGCTGCTCAGTCATTCCAGGAGAAGCAAGGCTGGCCTGAGAGCAGGTGGCGGCAGAGATAGGCACGTGTGCTAGAATCTAGGGGGTTATGACCCTGTTTTTCCTACTATTGTGCCCAAGCCTGCCTTCCATTGGGATGGAAGTTCCCCTGTGTGGTGTTTCCTTCAGTAAAATCCTCCTCCAGGGTCCCCTCTGCTGGGAAGAAGGTTTTAGATTAGAATTCAGGTAACACTGTAGCGCGCTTGGAAGGAATGGTTGAGGTCCTTATTTAGAAAGTGTCCCATGCCTTGTATAGACACTCCCACTGCAAAGGAACCACCCAGAGCCCTTTCTCTTCTCTACTCAGACCTGACCTCCCCCCATCTGTTTGCCCTGCTTCTGCCACGTGGCCACACTGTCCTGCACACCTGCTCCAGAGGCCCGTCTTATCAAGGCGGGTATTATCCTTTTCCTGGTCTAGCAAAAGTTGTAAGATCGGTCCCTATCTGACTGACCTATTTAACATGCTCATTCCTGGGGCAACCGTGAGGCTCAGGGGATGATAGACCCGCTGTCGGCAAGGCTTGGCCAACCACGTTATCTGACACTAACAGGTCGATGATTCTTCTGGCAAACCAAGAGGCTGGTACCAGCAAAGGAGGACTAAATAGACGCCTTGAAGTCTCTGCCAACCCCTGGCTCACACACCCTCTCTGCCAGGAGGTGTTATGTATCCAGTCCAGTTTTGGGAGTCTGGCTCAGTTAGTGAAATTGACTTTCTTGTCAAGGGGAGATGTCAGTGACTGACAATGTCAGTGACTTCAGACCTGACCTTTCAGGCTTTGGCCAGGGAAGGAAGATGAGCTTACACGATGGGTCTGATTGCCTGAAGGAGCCGTGTGGAGCTCTTTACTCAAGACTTAATTGTAAGTTTCTATCTTACGCCAGAAACTGTGGGAGCTACTTGAGCCCAGTTGTCAATCACACCCTTGGAAGGAGCCCATGTCCAGTGTCACAGACGGAGCACAGCACCGACAGACAGGCACTCGGTCACAGCTGCGAGTGAGTGACAGCTTAGCCCGTGTGTCAGTCTGGGCGAGGCAGGGAAGTTGGTGCCAAACAGGAAGCTCTGTTCTCAGAGCCTCACGAATGCTCTGCTCACAGGCCGGGCTTCCAGGCAGGTCACCGGACCCTCCGTGGCTTCTCTTGTTCTCAGAAATAAAACCTGGGCTTGTTACCGAGAGATCCATCCCAGACTGCGGTTCCTCTGACATCTCTCTCCCTGGAACATTTTTCTGACCTGTCAAAATTCTACTCACATCTCAAGACTTAGCTTCAAGAAGTCTGGTCTCCTGGGCAAAACCTCAGTGTGTTTCCTCCTGCTCCTGAGATCTTTTGCTTACACAGTCCCACGCCCCCTGTGCCTGCATCACTGTGGACTCTGCTTCTCTGCCCCTCTCCTTGGCCCTGGAGCCGCTAAAGAGCAGAGGTTAGCTGGAGACTGAGAACACAGAGGGTCCTCCCACCACCTCCCCACTGGCTTAATTTCCTTATTTTCCTCTTGAAACAGCTTCCTAACATATCAGGCTTAAATTGCTAAGACTTTGATTGAGTGAGGTCATGGTCTCTTTCCAGAAATGCTTCCTTGTGCCCTGGCTCTCTTAAATATGGAAAGCGGTTTCCTTAAACACAGTGGCAAACCTTCCTGCAACTACTGGTTATCAGCCCATCAATTCGGCAGCAATTTACAGTTGCCTGTTGGAGGACTCGCTGGCTGTCCTGGTGCCCGGTATACACGCCGAGAGGCCACTGCGGGCACCCACATGCCAGTTTTGGACAAGACAGGACTGGAGACCAGAGCCGTCTCTCTCTGCAGACTCACCACTGTCATCCGCCATTGTGTGAAGTAGGGAGAGAGAGGTTGTACAGCTTTTCTTTTCTGTAGCAATCCTAATATCTGCAGAGTTATTAGCTAACGTGACATTTACCCTCAGCATTTTCTTTTAAGTGCCCCAAATGGGGTCAGAAGATGCAGTTCTCTCTGTCGAATTATGCTGGATACATTTCAGCAGCAAATACTCGATCTGTCCTCTGAGAAGACACTGTCTTAGGTAATATTCATGAGATTGTATTCTTACTAAGAAAACACTGGGCTGAAGAAAGTTTCCTGAACTTTAGGGTTAAACTCTGGTCTACTGGGGGAAGGAGAGATGAAGGGGTTCAGCCGGTTGTTTGGCTCAGGAAGCTTTTACTGGGGAAAATACTTACTTCTTTGACAGCCAGAGAGCTGTGCAAAAATTCAGGTGAAATTGATGAATTACAAAATGAAAAGAGGGAGCCGAAGATAGTGACAGGATGTACTGTTCCTGATTGTAGGAGGTTTAAGGTTTCAGCTCACACCCCAGATCCTACTGGCTGGAAATGGCTTCTTATAGTCTGTGCTGAGAAGTTGCAAAGAAGCCTCTGAGTTCACTGGGCAAACATTCCATGATGGACGAGTGATGTCTGCCCCAGGTGTGGAGTGGGGAATAAAGGCAAATGGAAATTCAAAGAATCACTGAGCAATAGAGTCTACTCCCTCAGGAGCGCCCGTGGGGAAAGAAAAATACCCCTCAGTTGCAAATGCTTCCCTCTGAAAATTTAGGTTTTGTGGAGGACAGAGACACATGATTGCCACTGTGGCTGCTCAGATGGAGGAGAGAGAATTCTGGAGGTGTGTGCAGTCCTCCTGCCCCATGGGGAGAGAAGCTGCCTGATGAGGAGGTCGAACCAAAGAAATCAGAGCCGTGACACAGAGACTGTCGTTTCTGATGACATCCTTTGAAACTTGTATGGAGCTATCCTCTCCGCTGAGAAGACCTTTCTTTGGACTTTGGTCCCGGGAACCAACTTTTCCCTCTATTTACTGAAGACGACGTGAACTGGGCTTATGTTACTCGCAACCCAAGTGTCCTAAACGGTTGATCGGAGGAGCTTAGAGGAGAATATCTTTTAGGGAGATCACTTAATTTCTTCCAACTTTGACTGTTCTTATCTGTCAGTGGAAAATAACAAACACATCTGAATCTGTCT
Organism: Galagoides demidoff; assembly: GCA_963574575.1. Classification (NCBI taxonomy): domain Eukaryota; kingdom Metazoa; phylum Chordata; class Mammalia; order Primates; family Galagidae; genus Galagoides; species Galagoides demidoff. Next base: position 8,889 of record CAUYQV010017507.1, read on the forward strand.
AATAGGATTACAGTAGAAACTGGCTGAGATGAAAGATGTTAAAGTTTATGGAAAAGATGTGGAATTTTAAAAATTAAATTTCAGGGGGATATGTGTGTGTGTGTGCGTGCACTTGTGGTTTGTGTGTTTTCCAAGGCAAAGGATGATGTGATGTGTATTTCAGATAATGAGGTAGATAATTTACTACATTTTTTTTTATTCTGGGAACCTGATCTATAGAAATATGTGGCTATCTATGTCATTCCTACCACTTCCACTGAAGAGGTTAATGTAACTCCATCTTGGAACTAACTCCCCACTCGCCTCCTGGGCCAGGTGGCCCAGGTGGAGTCAGGCTATCAGAAGGAGACTGGCTTCTTCCTCCACACGTCTGGGCAGCCAGTCTGAAGGGGACCGGCTTCCCCCCTCCGCACTTCTGGGCAAGGTCAATCAGCCCAGAGGGAGCCAGTCTATCAGAAACAGACAAGCAACCCCCCTCTCGAAAGTCCCTAACCGTAACAGCTCAGCCAATAGTAACCCTTCCCAACAAAACACCTGATGGAATTCCTCTATACGCTTTAAAAACCTCTGCTCACTCACTTCAGGGTTGCCCCTCTCCAGCTACACCGTAGGGTGGAGTGACCCAGGCATATACTTGCAAATAAAAGCACTTCTTTGTTTTTTTTACATGTGTGTATGGTGGTCTCTCAGTGGTGATTTCAGTCCCAACACCACCAAAGCCAGTACCTTCTTTGTATTAATATTATCTACTTTTCCAGTGGGGTTTTCTATGTGATTGAACACTTTGATTATACACATTTTTCATTATGTATTTTGGGTATTTTATACCTTATTTCAACATATTCAAAGGGCACAAGCGTTCTTTGTTACCTGGATAATTATATAATACTGAAGTCAGGGCTTTTCTGGAATAGCACCTGTACTTGACACGTAGACTTCTATCCTTCACTCCCCTCCCACCCGCTCCCTTCTTAGTCTGCCTTATACCACTTTATGACCATCTGTGTTCCTTATTCAGCTCCCACTTATAAATAAGAACAGGTGGTATTTGGTTTTATATTCCTGAAATATTGCACTTTGGATAATGGTCTCCAGTTCCTTTGAAGTTGCTGCAAAGGAGATTATTTCATTTCTTTTTATGACTGAGTTGTAATCCATGATGGGTTTGTGTGCATGTGTGTGTTCAGTAGAACTTCTGCAACTTGACCACCCAAGAGACTCTAACAGACTGGCTAACATGTGGAGGTGGTCAACATCAGAAACTAGACCTACTGTACTAATAGGTACATGTGGTGCATGTCTGGTTTATGAAAATTAGGTCAACTTAAGGAGGTGGCCGACTATGAAGGTTCTATTGCATGTGTGTGTGTATGTATACACACACACACCCACATACCTATTTTCCTGATCCATTCATCAGTTGATGGGCAATTAAGTTGATGAAAAATAATGTATCTTTGCAACTGTGAGTTGTGCTGCAATAAACATCAGGGTGAAAATGTCTCTTTTTAAAAATGGCTTAGTTTCTTTGGGGTAGGTATTCAGTAGTGGGATTGCAAGATCAAAGAAATGGTGGGTCTGCTTCTAGTTCTTTGAGGAATTTCCATACTGTTTTCCACAGAGTGTGTATGATTTTACATTCCTTTATTTATTTTTTATTTCTCTGGTTTGGGCTGCCAGTACTAATTCAAATAGAAATGGCGACAGTGGGCACCCCTGTCTGGTCTTGTTCCAGTTTTTAGGGAAATCTTTCAGCTTCTCATTTGTTATGATGCTGACTCTGGATACACAGCATTTATTATTTTGAAGTATGCCCCTTATATCCCTAGTTTATTTAAGATTTTTATCGTGAACAAGTATTGGATTATATAGAGTGCTTTTTCTATTATCTACTGAGATGATCATATGGTTATTGCTTTAATTCTGCTTATGTGGTGAATCACATTTATTAATTTGTGTATGGTAAACCATCCTTGCATTCCTGGGATGAAACCGGCTTGATCATGATGAATTATCTTTTTGATGTGCTTTTGAAGTGGTTTGCCAGTATTTTGTTAGGATTTTTGCATCTATGTTCATGCAGGATACCGGTCTGTAGTTTTCTTCTTTCTTTCTTTCTTTCTTTCTTTCTTTCTTTTTTTTTTTTTTTTTTTGGTGTGTGTGTGTGTGTGGAGTCCTTTCCTAGATTTGATATGAGGATGATATTGGCATCACAGGATGAGTTGGGAGGATTCCCACCTTCTCACTAATGTGGAAGTTTCAGTAGAACGGTGTCAGTTCTTCTTTGTAAGTCTGGCAGAATTCAGCTGTCATCCATGTGGTCCTGGACTTTTATTTGTTGGGAAGTTTTTTTTTTTTTTATTACTGTTTCAATCCTGCTACTCTTTATTGGTCTGTTTAGGAATTCTTTTTTTCCCTGATTTATTCAGGAGATTATATGCTTCCAAAAAATTATCCATTTCCTCTAGATTTTGTAGTTTGTGTGCATAGAAGTTTTCGTAGTAGTCTCAGATGATATTTTATATTTTTGTGATATCAGTTATAATGTCTTTTTTTTTTAAATTTCTGACTGAGCTTATGTGAATCCTTTCTCTTCTATGTCTGGTTAGTCTAGGTAGCCACCTGTCAATTCTGTATACCTTTTCAGAGAAGAAACTTTTTGTTTCACAGATCCTTTGTGGGGGGTTGTATTGTATTTCCATTTTGTTTATTCTTCTTTGACCGTGGTTATTTCTTTTCTTGTCCTAGCATTGGATTTGGGTTGTACTTCTTCTCCTAGTTCCTTGAAGTGTGTCATTAGACTGTTAATTTGTGGTCTTTTCCATGCAGCCAATGGGACCTTTAAAGCTATGAACTTCTATCTTAGTTCTGGTTTTCCTACATCCCAGAGACTTCAGAAGCATGTGCCATCTTTGTTAAATTTTGAAAAATCGTTTGATTTCCATCTTGACATCATCATTGACCCAAGGATCATTCAGTAGCAGATTAATTTCCATGTATTTGTATAGTTTTGAGAGTTCCTCTTGGAATTATTTTTACTTTTATTCCACTGGGTCTGAGAAGGAACAAGGTATGATTTCAGTTTTCTTTTTTCTTTTTTTTTTTTTTGGTCCAGGCGGGGTTTGAACCCACCACCTCCAGTATACGGGGCTGGTGCCCTACTCCTTTGAGCCAAAGGTGCCGCCCATGATTTCCGTTTTCTAAATTTGTTGAGACTTATTTTGTGGCCTAATGTATGGTCCATCTCAGGAAATACCCCCACGTGCTGATGAAAAGAACCTATGTGCTGTAACTCTAAGGGAGGTTTTTCTGCAAACACCTGTCAGGTCTTGTTATTCTAGAATCTCATTCAAGTCTAGTATTTCTCTGTTAATTTTCTACATTAATAAACTGTCAGTGGAGTGTTGATGTTCCCCAGCTATTATGAGGTCACTGTGTATTCTGTAGTTAAATCTCATAGAATAGGTTTCATGAACCTAAAAGCTCCTATGTTAGGTGTATATATATTTAGGTTGTTATATTTCTTTGAACCCATCCAGTTGCCATCATATAATGAACATCTTTCTCTCGGTTTCACCCTTGTTGATTTCAAGTGTATTTTATCTAATATGAGAATAGCTACTCCTGTGAGCTTTTGGAATGTTTTCCAAGAATGTTTTCTTCCACACCTTCCCCTGAGTCTATGAGAATCTTTGTCAGTGTAAATGGATTTCTTGGAGACAACACATATTTGGGTTGTGTTTTATCCATTCAGCTGAAGTGTATCTTTTATGTGGGGCATCAAAACCATTTACATTTGCTGTTAGTATTTATAGTAAGATACTATTCTGGTCATCATGTTGATTGTGACATTGTTCTTTTGTTTTCTTCCTTCTATTACTACTTTATAAGACCTGTGAGTTTTACGTTTCAGGTTTTTTGTACTGGTGTGTATCAATTGTTCTTGTCATAACTTGAGCAGTCTAAGCATTTCTTGTAGTGCAGCTATAGTGGTAACAGAGTCCCTTAGTGTTTGTGTGTGTGTGAAAGGCTTTATTTCCCTTTTACTTATGAAACTTAGTTTTGCAGAGTACAAGATTTTTGACTGCCATTTATTATGTTTAAAAATGGTAAGAATGGGACCCCCAGTGCCTCCTGGCTTGTAACATTTCTGCTGAGAAGTCAGCTGTTTATCTGATGGGCTTTCTTTATTAAGTCACTTGATGTTTTCATCTCGTTCCTCGAAGGACTTCCCCGTTCACTCTGACTTTGCCCAGATGGATGACTACGCGCCATGGTGATGTCCGTCTGCCTTCAAGGTCAGGTGTTTACTCACCTTTTTTTTTTTCATTTTCTCAGTTATTGTTTTAAAACGTTCTCATTCTACTCTTAGAGACATTCACTTGTACCCCTGTAAGATAAACTTCAAAAATGGTCCCTCCAATCCCCCTCCCTTCTCCCTCCCCCCTCCCTTCTCCCTCCCCGCTCCCCACATTCTTAGGCTATTTGGTTATAGCTTTCATATAAAAGGTATAAATTAGTTTCATAATAGGGGTGTGTACATTGGATACTTTTTCCTCCATTCTTGTGATACTTTGCTCAGAAGAACATTCTCCAGCTCCA
>CAUYQV010017508.1:0-58550 GCA_963574575.1 Galagoides demidoff
AAGCTGGTTAACATAGATTTCATGTCATTTGCTTAGTCATTGTATCAAAACATTTATATTCTAGTTCTAGAAAAGTTCACTTGTACCCTTGTTAGACAGATATATAGGTGATCTTTCCAGTCACCCTCCCACCACCCAACCGTCCTTCTCCCCTCCCCTTCTCCACCCCCTCCCCATATTCTTGGGCTAGAATTAAGTTGTATCTTTGGTTTGAGAGCTATAGATTAGTTTCATAAAAGGGCTGTGTACATTGGATACTTTTTCTTCCATTACTGCAAAGTATCACAGTGGTTACTTTTGCACTTTATGCTAGGGAGCGGTATGCTCAGTGGTAGCCTGGACCACCCAGCAAAACCAACTGCTCTGCCCTCTCTGCAACATGTTTCCCCAACCCAATGCTCCAGCGAAATACTGGCCTTTCTTTATTTAAGCTTCTGTACATCAGTGGCTGCTCCTGCTGAGAATGGCCTCCTTTATCACCTACTCAAATTTCATCCCTCCATTCGATTCTTTCTCACATCTAAAAGGAAGGACAGCAGGGTGGTTAGGGCACAAATGTTGGTATCAAACTGCCTTGGAACAAACCCCAGCTCCACTTCCTAACGAAGGTGAGAACAGTACCCACCTCATAGGGCTCTTCTGAGGACTAAGTGATTTAATGTATCAGAGCACTTGGAGCAGCACCTGGCGCACGGCGCACACCAAGTGCCAAAATTTTCTATTATCACGTCCGTGCTTCTCTTGGAAAGCGCTCCTACAAGATGCAGCTGTTTCTGGCTTATGGCAGCAGAACCAGCTAAGTTAGAAAAGACCAGAAGGTGAGTTAGACGCGTAAGTCTGCCAGCAGAAGATGAAGCTAAGTTAGCATCCAAAGTGCCAAACTAAAGCAAAGTAGAGGAAGGGTGAGATTTAACAGCGCTGGCAGATAAGGAGCAGAGTACAGATGTTCTACAGAGGTGCCTTGGTATGTGGGTCACTACGAAAGTTTTAAGACAGACTGTGGGTTTTGTTTGTTTGTTTGTTTGTTTGAGACAGAGTCTCACTATGTCACCCTCAGTAGAGTACTATGGCATCACAGCTCACAGCAACCTCAAACTCCTGGGCTCAAGTGATTCTCTTGCCTCAGCCTCCCAAGTAGCTGGAACTACAGGCTCCTGCCACAACGCCCGGCTATTTTTTGGTTGCAGTTGTCAACATTGCTTAGCAGGCCCAAGCCAGGTTCAAACCCACCAGCTTTGATGTATGTGGCTGGTGCCCTACTCACTGAGCTATGGGTGCTGAGCCCCAGACTGTGTTATTGTCCATTATTTCACTTCCAAGAAACACAGTTGACAGTGACCTTTCTGATTCACCTGTGTGAGTTTCACCTTGCTGGGCTTATCAGTGTTGCTGGGAAGGCTTCGTTTGTTTCAATTAGCATGGATTTTATATTTCTTGATTTTTATATATCTCAAAACTTTCATAATGACCCATGTATCTGGAAGCCATCTCCCAGGCCAGCATAGGGAAAAATGGATTAAGCTGTTTCCTCAAATACGGTATAGTAACTTTGGGGACAAACTTCACAATGGGTATTTCTTTTCTTTTTTTTTTCTTTTTTTTTTTTTTTTTTTGAGACAGAGCCTCAAGCTGTCCCCCTGGGTAGAGTGCTGTGGCATCACAGCTCACAGCCACCTCCAACTCGTGGGCTCAAGCGAGTCTCCTGCCTCCACCTCCCAAGTAGCTGGGACCACAGGCACCCACCACAATGCCCGGCTATTTTTTGGTTGCAGCCATCATTGTTGTTTGGTGGGCCTGGGCTGGAGTCGAACCCGCCACCTTAAGTGTATGTGGCTGGCGCCTTAGCCACTTGAGCCACAGGCACTCCCACAATTTCTTTGAATTTCTCACAGTGCACAGGACAGCACCTTATTAGAGTAAAAACTGTACTTAAGTACTTTTTTTGATATTGATATGTCATTCCTAAAATCAACAAAGAATTTATAGTCTTAATTTTTCTCCTTATTTCATCCATCTAGTCTATAAATATCTATTGAGCTGTACAGCTTATAAGGGATTGCCCTAAGCATGTAAAGATCAATAACCTCTTGCACCAGACCTCATATTTCTTAGGGACTAATTCCTACCTATAATTCAATAGTAATTACTGTAATGCTTTTATTAGTTCTAGTCTTCCAATTATATCAGTATTTCAATATCTTGATAATAGAATACCTAGGATAAGTAATGAAACTTCAGAAAGCTAGTGATTTAAGCCTGGGATCCAAATCAAAACAACTGTCTAGGAGGTTTCAGATTGTATTATAATGATCTGGAAAGGTTGTAAAAGTTCCTTTTGGGGCAGTGCCTGTAGCTCAAAGGAGTAGGGTGTCGGTCCCCATATACCGGAGGTGGTGGGTTCAAACCCAGCCCTGGCCAAAAACTGCAAAAAAAAAAAAAAAGTTCCTTTTCTACTCTTTTTTGTGGGGATTAAAACTAATCAGATTCTTAAGGATATTTGAAAGAATCAGAATAACATCCCTATAGACAATAAGAACATGCCAGAAAAGACATAACCTACTGTTAAATAGTTTAAAACTGAGATCTACTATTTGATAACGGGGTGACAGACATTTAAAAACAGTATAAGACATAAAAGAAAAATATAAACCAAAATTATAAAAATGCCGAAATGAAAAGACAGAACTCAGGAAACAACTGAAAATAAAAGGAAAAGGAAAACCAACTTGACAAGAGCATCTATAAAAATTCTACGGCTAGGCTCAGCACCTAGGGTGCCAGCCACATACACGGGAGCTGGCAGGTTCGAATCCAGCCTGGACCTGCCAAACAACAATGACAACTGCAACCAAAAAATAGCTGGGTGTTGTGGTAGACAACTGTAGTCCCAGCTACTTGGGAGACTGAGGCAGGAAAATCACTTAAGCCCGAGAGTTTGAGGTTGCTGTGAACTGTGACACCATAGCACTCTACCCAGGGCCACATACTAAGACAATATCTAAACAAAAAAAAAAAAAAAAAAAAAAATACTATGGTTAACATCATACTAAAGTTGAAAAGACTGAGGGCTTTACCCCTAAGATCAGAAACAAGGCAAGGATGTCCCCTCTCACTCTATTCAATGTGGCTTGAGAAATTTAGACCACGGACGTATGTCAAGAAAAAGAAGCAAAAGGCATACATATTGAAAAAGAAGAAGAAATCAAAGTGTCTGTAAATGCAGATGATATAATTGCAAATGTAGCAAATTCCAAGAAGCCTACAAGGAAAAATTCAGCAAGGTCACAGGATTTAAGAGCAGTTGTCTATCTGTATAGCTATATATACATATGCATAGATATGGAGGGAAACTTATATTAAGGGATTGGCTTACACAACTGTGGAGTCTTGTAAGTACAAAATCTGTGGTATACGCTGGAGACCCAGGGAAGAGTTGCAGTTTGAGTCCAAAGGCAATCTGTTAGCAGAATTCTTTCCTGCTTGGGGGAGATCAATCTTTGTTCCAGTAAGGTCTTCGACATACAAAGTGAGGTAGACCCACCCACTCTATGGAGGGAAATCCACTTCACTCAAAGTGCACGAAGTTAAATGTTCATCAAAGAAAAAAAACTTTCATAGAAACATCCAGAATAATGTTTGACCAAACATCTGAGCACTGAGGCTCAGCAACATTGACACATAAAATTAATCATCGTGATGATGAAATTTCAAAAAGACCTAAACAAATAGTGAGCATACTATACTCACGGATTTAAGAGTCAACAGGGCCCAGATGCCGATTCTCCCAAAACGGCTCTGTAAGTTTAATGCAAATCCTAACAAAACCTAGCAAGGCTGTTTTTTAAGGCATAGACAAACTTATTTTTAAATGTATGCAAAAAGACACAAGTTCTAGAATACATAAAAACAACATTTAAAAAGAAGAATAAAGTGGGAGAAAGAAACTACCTGCCATTAAGGCTCACTGCAGAGATACAGTATCAAGACGCCGTGGCACTGGCAGAGGGACAGGTGCACAGTTCAATGGAACTGAACAAAGAACCCAGAAACAGACCCACAAAATATGCAACTGGTTCTTGACAAAGGTGCAAAAGCAATTTAATACACGGAGAAAATAGCCTTTTAAGCCAATGGTGCTGGAGCTATTGGACATAAGCAAAAACCAAACCCCCAAAAACCCCAAAACAAAAAAGCACTTCAATTTAAACCTCATACTTTATACAACAATTAAATCAAAATATATATCATGGATGGACTTAAATGTAAAACAATAAAGGGAAAAATATTTCAGAAATAAAAGTCCAAACTAAAATAAGTACAAGAGTGAGTAAACACAGTACAGAACAACCTGAAGAGTAATATAAGTCAAAAGGGAGGGAAAATGTTAAGATCGTGAAGAAAAGAAAGAGATAGAAAAAAATCACGAGAATAGCACATTTGAAGAGTGTTAATGGAGATCCAGCTTATGGCTGAAAGGACTTCTGGAAAAGAAAACCAAAGCAAGAACCAAAGGACTTCTGGAAAAGAAAACCAAAGCAAGAGACAAAACTGATACTAAAAACAACTATAATTCAAGAAAAAATCCTGAATTTTAAAAAAAGATTTGAAATTGTATATGAAAGGGGCACATCTGTACCAGACAATAGCAAACCAGAGTGGCCATGACCAAGATGTGGCAAAATAAAATTACTGGCTCTTGGCATCAAGGCAAAATTCCCACACTCCCTTGCTGCAGAATCTTATTGGTTAATGAGCTTCAAACAACCAAAATAACTACAGGGACATTAAAATAAGTACAGATGTGAGCATTAAATATATAGTTCTGCTGAGAACTAAGACTACGTGTGGGCCCTTCCCTCACACCATATGCAACAATTAACTTAAAAGCCATGAAAGGCCTAATGTAAAAGCTAAAACTGTGAAACTCTGAAGATAACCTAGGTGTACATGTACTTGACTTTGGAACAGGCAATATTTACTTTAATGCTGTTTCTTAGCTATTACACCTAAATCAAATGAGCAGAGAAAAAGAGATAAAGTGTAATTCATCAGAATTAAACACTTTTTTCAAGGTCACTGTCTTTTTGGGGGGTGGGAACAGGTTCAAACCTGCCACCCTTGGTGCACAGGGCCAGCCCTCTACCCACCGAGCTGTGGGTACCCATCCCAAGGTCACTCTCAGGAAAATGAGAAGGCAATGGCACAGATGGGTGGGAGAGGAATATTTGCAACTCATATGTCTGTTGAGGATCTAACATCCAGAAAATAAATATGTATATTTCTATAACATAAATAAATATAAACTCTTGCCATTCAACAGTAAGGAAATAACCCCATTAAAAAGTAGGCAAAGGATCTAAATCAACATTTCTCCAACTAAGGAAAGAAATACCCAAAATAGAAAAGGAAAGCAGTATCTCAGAGAGATGCCTGTACTGCCCCTGCATTTCAGCATTATTCATAAGAACAAAGATAGGGGATCAACCTAAATGTCTCTTGATGGATGAATGGAGAAAAGAATTACGGAGCATGTGTGTGTTTGTGTGTGTGCTATGCGTGTGTGTATGTGCACAGGGCAATATGATTCAGGCATAAAAAGGAAGTCTTGTCATTTGTAACAGCATGGATGGGCCTGGAAGACATCACACTAAGTGAAATAAAGCAGTTGGAGAAAGACAAATGCTGTATGGTCTCACTTATCTGGGGAATCTAAAAAAGTTGAACCCACAGAAACAGAGAGTAGAATGGTGGCTGCCAAAGACTTGGGGGTAGGGAAATGCCTGAATGTCCGTCACAGAGTACTAACATCCAGTTATAAGATGAGTAAGTTCTTGGAATCTTATGTATAGCATGATGACTATTCTTAGTAAAACTATATACAGAAATTTGCTAGAAGAGCTGCTCTTGAATGTTCTCTCCAGACTCACATACAAAATGGTGACTATGTGGGGGGGAGGGGTGAATGAACTGATTAACTTGATTGTTATCATTTAACAGTGTATGCGTGTATCACGCCATCACAGACACATCCTAAATGTGTTAATTACACCTAAATAAAGCTGGAAAAATATAAACAGTAAAGGCAAGGAGAAAGATAAAATGACAGTGGCTGGCCTATTCAATGTACAGTTAAAGATGAACACAAATTCTTTTTTTTGAGACAGAGTCTAACTATGTTGCTCTGGGTAGAGTTACATGGCATCACAGTTCACAGCAACCTCAAACTCTTGGGCTTAAGCAATTTTCTTGCCTCAGCCTCTCAAGTAGCTGGGACTGTAGGTGCCCGCCACAATGCCAGGCTATTTTTTGGTTGGATTTTTTGGTTGTAGTTGTCATTGTCATTGTTGTTTGGCAGGCCCAGGGTGGATTAGAGCCCACCAGCTCCAGTGTATGTGGCTTGCACCCTACCCACTGAGCTATGGGCACCAAGGCTGGACACAAATTCTTAAAGTGTGGTATTCACTTAAGTACATCTAATTACATCAATAAGCTAACATGTGCCTCCAAGAATAAGTAAAAATGGTGCTTTATAAGGCAATGAGAATTAAAGCTAATTGGGAAGTCTTTTTTTATATATCTGTGTATACTTTTATGCTGTTATATACACTTACATAGGAGGTTCAATATTGTAATTTTTCAGGGAAGCACATCAAAGTTCAAAATTCACTGAAATTTATCACTGACCATTTTCAAACATAATTAAATTGTGTAAAGCCCTCTTAATCAAAACACCTGCAGAGATGCTGGACATCATTAGTTACTAGGGAAATGCAAATCAAAACCACAAGGAATCCCCTCAGGTGACTCACACTTGTAATCCCAGCACACCAGAAGGCTGAGGCAGGAGGATTGCTTTAGGTTAGGAGTTTGAGACCAGCACGAGCAAGAACTCCCTCCTACCCCACTCCTCGCCCCATCCCCTATCTCTACAAAATATAGGAAAAACTATTAGCCAGCCATGGTAGCAGGTACCTGCAGTCCCAGCTACTCAGGAGGCGGAGGCAAGAGGGTCTCTTGAGCCCAGGAGTTGGAGGTTGCAGTGAGCTATGACTGTACCACTGCACTCCAGCCTGGGTGACAGAGTGAGACCCCTTCTCAAAAAACAAGTAAACACAGTGAGATACCACTCCTTACCCACTAAAATGGGTACAGTCAAAATTATGGGTAATCGTAAGTGTTGGTGAAGATACGGAGAAAGTGAAAGTTTCACATAGGCCGGTGGGGATAAAAAGCCCCAGCCACTTTGGAAAACAGTCTGGCAGTCTGCCCACATGTTAAACTCTATTAACCATATGACCCAGCAATTCATTCCTCTCATATGTATACACATACACCCAAAGGAACTGAAAACAGGTTTACACAAAAACTTACATGCAAATATTGATGCCACTATCATTCATAATACCCAAACAGTGGTAACAACCTATATATCCCTCAAGTGATGGGTAAACAACCAATGTGCTATATCAAAACCATAGAACATCTGCCACAGAAAGTAATCAAGTACTGATCCAGGCTACAATATAAATGAACTTTGAAAACATCATGCTGAGTGAAGGAGGCCAGTCAGAGAAGGCTACGTATGGTATGATTTCATCCATAGGAAATGTCCAGAAGAGGCAAATTCATAGAGACAAAAAATAGATTAGTGGCCTCCAGGGGTTGATAACTCAGTGTGAGCAGGAATGGGAGGTGGCTGCTGATGAGTGGAGGCTTTTTTGAGGGGTGTTCAAAATGTCCTACAATTAGATAATTGTGATGATTACACATCTCTGTGAATACAGAAAAAAAATTAACTGGGTGGTTTTTCATGGCATGTGAAATGTATCTTAATAAATCTATAAAAGAAATTTTAAAAATATAATCCAGTTGTGAATTCTAGCTCAGTCCATTGCTGTTGCTGAACATACCAAGCCCATTCCTTTGTCAGGATCTTTACATTTGTTGTTATCCCAAGTCTACACTGGTGGCTTCTTCCCACCATTTACGTCTAAATGCCTCACGCTGTGTTGCATAATATCCCTCCACTCCTGTCAATCACTGTCAATTACCCTACTTCAGTTTTCACATAGCATTAATCACTATCTGAAATCATTTTGCTTCTTGGTTTACTAGTTTCCTGTCTGGCTCTCCTACAGTATAACAAGCTCTGTGAGAATAATCTTAATCACTACTGTATCCATATGTGTAAAAAGGTGTCTGACACACAGTGAATATTCAATGAGATTAGCTGGATATTGATGAATGGAAGGAGGCCAATCTCCAGGTTTCACTTAATCTCTCAATTTTTCCCTAGCTATAAAGTGGCATGATAATATTAATTATGCTTAGTCTATAGGATTGTTGTGAGGACTGAATAACATGAGCATGCAAAAATGTGGCTCACAATAGACGGTCAATAAATGTTAATAGTAATTATTGTTACTACTGCCACCACCACTACTATTCTATAATTAAAACGGTTCAGATAAAGATAATAAGGTATTGCAAAAAGAATGCCTGGGTCCCCTCTTTAAGGCTGGGTAAGATTTGCATTTAAGGTCCTTAGACTTTGGTCCCTCCTTAAACTAGTTCAATAAATAACAGTTATAATGATTTGGATTGCCTGAGTTATAAAAAAGGGAAAACAATGACAAATAAAAAAGGAAAAAGGAGAACAAAAGGAAGACTAAGGGAATTTGGCCCCAAAAGATGAGAAACGGAGAGAATGGGCGAATTCTATATCTGTTGATCATAATCCATTAATCTTTTCCCCCTCTTTATTTATTTTTATTGATATATACTAATACATGATATGCATTTTCATGGCACATGTGATAATATAATACATTCATATAATTTGTAAAGATGAAATTGTGTAAGTGGGATATCCAACACCTTTAAATATTTTTGTCTTTATGCTAAAAACATTCAAATTATTCTCTTCTTGCTATTTTGAAATGTACAATTAATTACAGCACACTACAGTTACCTTACTGACCTGTCAAATAGTAGGTGTTAATTCTCTTCTCTGTGTATTTGCGCCTATTAATCAGTCTCTCTTCTCCTCCCTGCCTTACTCCATTAACTTTCAATGCACAAGAATTTTGTGAGGTTCCACTGAGTACAAGTACAGTAGCCACTTGATATTTGCACCCCCTTTCTTCCTCTCTAGTATCTGCCAGCCCACAGTGAGCTTATTGCCTCGCCATGCTCTTCCTAACCCAACCCCCAATTCCAGCTTATGAAGGCCTGACTTGATCAGAAGTTAACTTGTGATAGGATAAATACGTCTACATCACCATGAAACTCCTGCAGCTGTACCATTAGCTCTCATGATAAACAGCCCCTATCAGTAATCAAGGTTGTTATGGACTGAATAACAATGCCGCGTATTTATAAGATGATATCCTAACCTCCAAAGTGGAGGTATTAGGGGGTGAGGTTTGGGGAGGTGATTAAGTTACAAGGTGGAGCCCTTATGAATGGGGTTAGTGCCCTCAATAAAAGGGACCCCAGAGGGCTCTTCTATAAGAGGATACAGCAGAAATTGAAAGTCTGCAACCAGAAGAGGGCCTTTACCAGAACCTGACAGTGCTGGACCCTGATGTTGGGCTTCCAGCCTCTAGAACTGTGAGAAATAAATATCTGTTATTTATAAGCCAACCGGTCTATGGTACTTTATTCCAGCAGCCCAAACCGACTAAGACAAAAGTGTTTGTCTACTCACTCTTTGGTCTCATTTCTCATCTTGACCAGAACCAGAGATGGGAAGTGGGTAAAGAAGGAATGCTGTTGATGGGACCTTCTCTTTTCGGGTGCCAAAGAAAAAGGAAATTATTTAAGGCACAACTCTGTCCCCTGAGTTAAGAAAGGGGCTTTACATATGTTAGTTTATTTAATCCCCACAAGCAGCCCCAATAGTGTGCATTATTTTCCTATTTACATATATATAAATATATAATATTATATATATAATAATATATATATATACATATATATCTATATACACGCTTGCCACATTGGTAGTAACCCCCACTGAAAGTCATGTAGAGTTGCTGAAATTTATCCTTTACTATCTTTTGTGAAAGAAAGATTAATATGTTACAGTGGCGTATCAATCAGGAGAGTTATGGTTATATTGCAAAAACAAATGTCCTCAAAATCTCAAGGGCTTATAACAACACTTTCTACTCATTCATGCTACTTGTCCATTTTAAGTCAGCTGGAACTCCGCTCCAGCTCATCCTCACTCCAAGATCCAGACTGCTGGAACAGCTATTATCTGAAACATCACTGGTTGTCATGGAGAGAGAAAAGAAAAATGATGAGCCATACTCTGCCCCAAATCAACACACATCACCTCTGCCCACATTTCATTGACTGAAGCAGCAAGGCGAGGAAGTATAATCCAACAGAGAGAAGCACTGGAAAGAGGAAACCTGGAACGTTTGGAGAAGAGTCATGATACTTACCACAAGTTGTATTCACTAATTTGAGAACTTGAAAATAAAAATGCCTGAAGGGGTCTTTTTAAAATTTCAATAATTTGGGCGGTGCCTGTGGCTCAGTACGTAGGGTGCTAGCCCCATATACTGAGGGTGACGGGTTCGAACCTGACCTCGGCCAGCTAAAACAGCAGTGGCAACTGCAACAAAAATAGCTGGGCATTGTGGTGGGTGCCTATAGTCCCAGCAACTCGGGAGGCTGAGGCAAGAGAATCGCCCTAGCCCAAGAGCTGGAGGTTGCTGTGAGCTGTAATGCCGTGACACTCTACCGAGAGTGACAAAGTAAGACTCTATCTCAAAAAAAAAAAACCCTAAAATTTCAATAATGCCTCACACTTTTTTAGGGAGGAAGAAAAAGTAAGCACATATGAAATAGAATTACAAATACAATATAAGGAATTACCATATATAAGAAAATATGCAATACACCCCAAAATCCAGATACTTAAAAAATAAGAAGGAAAAGGTTAGCTTTCAAGAGAATGCAATTGATTGACTGATTGACTGACTGATTGATTTAGAGACAAAGCCTCACTCTCTTGCCCTGGGTAGACTGCCGTGGTGTCATAGCTCACAGCAACCTCAAATTCTTGGGCTCAAGTGATCACCTGGCTATTTTTTGGTTGCAGCCATCATTGTTGTTTGGTAGGCCCGGGCTGGATTCAAACCCGCCAGCTCAGGTGTACATGGTTGGCGCCTTAGCCATTTGAGCCACAGGTGCCAAGCCTCTGTAATAGAATCTTATAGATCTAAAAAAAAAAAAATAGATTCTTTCTCCCCAGATTTCTTAGAGAAGATTGAACAAATGACCTCTCTTGCCTACCCCTCCAATTGATACTCTGGCATTCCTGGTTGTACAGTAATTCCATAATACCCAGTTCCTACTTAAGTCAGACCACATGTCATATTTCTCTGAGACTGGCCTCAGCACAGTTGCTCCTTTGCTCCTACTTGCTATTAAAAAATAAATGTATGCCCTATTGCTTTGGTGGCACAAGGAGTGAAAATAAGTATAATGAATAATGCATCAGCTTAACCACGTATGAAAACCAGAAATCACTAATTGATGAACAGAAAATGATATGAAAATGTCAGCCATAGGTGGCTGACCCTTACAACAGACCAGCTGAAGAAGATGTTCGGATCTGACCCCTGAAGGATAGTCAGCTGGCTGGCTGAACCACAACCACATCTCTCCAGATGCCAAGGGATCAGGCAGGGCTTCCAGGAGCTCAAAACACTGCTACTTTCTTCTCATCTTTCCAACCCAAACTCAGAAAGTGCAAGGGCACCCTAAAGGCCACTAAGCACATTCCTGATTGTCCTCCAGGGAAATTTAATGCTGAAAAATGGAACTTTTCCAAAATAGTGGTTCAAGCCAGATGAGGAATTACAAAAACCGACAGCCTTCCATGGAAAATACCCTGGCTCCAAATCCCCAATGTCTTCATTAGGGATGTGAAAACACAGGCACACCAGCTGGTCTCAACTGCTCTGAGCACTGTAGTATGGTAGAAAGAGCAACGCCATAGATATGGGAATAAGGAACTAGCCTTCCAGTCCCTGGCCTGCCAAACTCTAGCTGGGTTACCTTGGCGAAGGCACTTAGCTCCTCTGAGATTCACTTCATTTGTTAAATAAGGTTTAACCAGACTATGATGCCCTCTGGTTCTAAAATCCTTCATCATTCATCTTTGGATTTGCATTTTACATTTGAAGAAAATTAAAAAAAGTTCTTAGGTGTTAGTTATGTTTTGCACAGGCCCAACTATTTCAGAGATCATGCCTGCCTCATTTTCATATTCTTCCTTGGCTTTCCTTCCTCTATGAGATCAAGCCAAAATTCTCCAGCATGGCATTCAAGGCCCATTCCCACCTATCCAGCCACCCTCCCCTCACCCCACCAATCATGTTTTATACTCTAGCAATACTGGACTACTTGTACTTCCTTGTAATAACCTTACTGCAATAGCAAATATGTATTGAGCATGTGTATTCTGTGTTAGACACATTTGTAAACCTTTGCATATCCTGTTCACTTTCACTTTGTTTGGAATGTCTTCCGTTAATTAGCGTAGAACTTGCTGCCATAACAAATAAGTTATAAAATATCAGCATATTAATACAACATAATTTTTTTTGTTTGTTTTCTTAGCCATTTAACAGTTCTGTGTGGCAAGCAGCCTTCCACCCAGAGTACTTGTATTATGAAGCTCTGCCAGCCTCTCAGCTTCAGGATCCTTCACCTCCAGAGCTGGCATCCCACAGCAGGAAGCCAATGCATACCTGCTTCATCTGGCCCCAGAATGATCCACATCACTTCTGCTCACATTCCACTAATGAGAACTGGTCACCTGGCCTCATGGGGGGATTGGAAATTGGTTTGGCCACTTCCCATAAAAATGTTGTACTGTGGAAGGAGAGCACAAATCTTTGATGGATGGTCAACTACTCATCTCATGCCCTTCCTCAACTTGTCTACTTCACAAAGGCTTATTCACACTTGAAGCCTCAGTCCAAGTGCAAGACTTCTTTTGCGAAGTCTTTCCTGACCTACAGAAGCATACTTGGGTCCTCCTTCTCTTTGTCCCACTGCACTTTGCATGTTTCTCCATTATGACATTTGTCACAATGTCAAATTGTGGTTTATATGCCAGTCTACTCAATTGGACTATGATTCTTGAGCGCAGGAGTTTTGTGATTTATTTCTGTATTCTGAAAGTTTAGCATAGTGACAGTGATATTGAATAAATGAATGACTTGTGAGTGAATGAAAGAATTTATGAATGATTACCTTCCAGACAAGAAACTGATTTTTAGAGAGAAACAAAAGACTTCATTTAAAAGAAAAAAATTGGTGATTTAGGTCATCCAAGATGTTAAAAAGAAAATAAGCATATACATGTCACCATTATAATTAATATTTCGTATTATTATTTACTTATAGTCCATCTCTCCAATAAGCTCCACAAGGGTAGGAACCTTATCTCTACTGTTCTTTGCTCAGACTCCAGCACCTAGAACACTGTCTGGCACAGGTACTTGACAAATATTTTGGTATGAATAAATAAAGAAATGAATAAATACACAAATGAAGACCACACCTTAACCCCAAAAGCCATTAAGTGCATGACTTGAATTATAGGAGGACAGCATGGCTGGACTAGTGAAAAGTTACCACCATAACTAGGAAAACAGCACAGAATGCCCGTCAGTACCTTCCCACCGTTACCTTGTACAGCCCAAGTCAGCGCCCTCTTTATATGGGAAGATGAACAAGCGTTATTTGAGGAAGTGAAAATCTCAGTGGGAATGCTAGCCTGCGAGTAAATGAGGACAAATGGATGTCTCTAAAATGGTTGAACTATGAAATAGGTTTTGTAAATTGGTTAAAGAGAGAAACAGGAAGAAAAAATGCAGACAAAAATGGAGTCATGACAACTGTGAAGAATACATTGATTGAGAAAAGACAAAAACATTTAAAAACAATTTTTGAAGAGGTATTGCAAGGGACTGAATGTTTATGTATTCTCAAAATTCATATGTCAAAACCTAACCCCCAAGGTGATGAAATTAAGAGGTGGGGCCTTGATTAGGTCAGGAGGGCCAATTAATGAGTGCCCTTGTAAAAGAGACCTTAGAGAACTAGCTTGCCTCTTCCACTATGTGAAGAAATATACTGAGAATGTGCAGTCTGTGAATCAGAAAGCAGGCCGGCACCATTCACCAAATCTGTTGGTGCCTTAATCTGGGACTTACCAGCCTCCAGAACTGTGAGAAATAAATCTCCATTGTTTATAAGCCATTAAGTTTATGGTATTTTGTTATCGCAGCCAGAATAGACTAAGACAGTTCTGAAGACAGTTTCTAAAATGTTTATACTACATTTATTCTCCTCATGGGTCTCATTTGACAAAGTTTGGTTTAGATATTCCACATGGCTTCAGGCAGACCACTTGCCAGAGTTTGTGATGAGGACCATCTGATGGGTTTAAGTGCATTGGCAATTTATAATCAGCATCTCTGCATGGGCTTGGTCCTACATACCATGAAACCCTGGAAAGTCCTGCATACGAACAAGTTAAGTTCCAGTTTGGATGGATTTGTGGCGCTAATGAAGTTAAAGCTGATGTTGATAGACTTTTTCTAGAAACTGACCGAAGACATTAATGATATTCTAGTCATTAAGCGAAATGAAAATAGGATAGTGCACTTATTTCAAACACCTTTGAAGAACTCTCTGTCTCTCCTTGTGGCAGAAACTGCTGTGAGCTGGACAGAAAGTACTTTACATGGCTATATTTCCTAGCCACTCTTGAAGCTGGCCAGGACCATTGACTGAGTTTGGTCAAAGGAATGTCAAAATGATGGCTGCCAGTTCCAGGTCTGATCCATAAAAATTCTCCTGTGTATGTCTCTACATACATATGTCTCTTTCCCATGAGTTGGGTGGGAAGGATTCTGCGAACCTTGAGGAAGACAGAACCACAAGTTGGAAGAAGCTTTTGTCCTTGAATGATTGCACAGAATTAATCACCATGTTCCACATACTGCCCCCCCCCATCCATATTGGACTATGACAAGAACAATACACTTTTACTTAGTCAAACCATTGAGATTTTGAGGTCATTTAAAAAAAATAATTAGCCGATCTTGACTAATACAACCCTACTTGCCAGCTTTCCACTTGGTCATGTGTAAAAAGAGAGACTAGATGAAATTTCTGGAATCTCCATGCATGGCTTCAGAGAATCATAAAAGAAAGCAGCAGCAAGCAAGCCCAACATCAGGGAAGATTACGTTCAGCAGGATTCTGGATTGAATTTTAAAGCCTTAGAAATTTCCACAGACCTGAAGCATGCATGTTAGCCTCTGCTTATCTAGCTGTCCCCTCTGAGTGAATGGGAGAACGGTGAATAATCATCTCCAAACTCCTTGTGTGAGTGCCCAACCCAACCTATTAGATTTAATATGTTCAGGGTGTAGGCAAATAATACCACATTTAAACCTGTTTTGCTTTTGTTTTTGTTTGCTAAACACGATTAAGAAGGAGAAAAAACAAATTGGTAAGCAACTTTGTGTTGAAAGGTATATTTTTTCTAAATGTTGTGGTTGCGCATAGTTCTAATGGACAATTATGGGGGACCCAGACACTGTGGCAGAAATGAAGTCTTTGGGTGTCTGCCTAGAGATGTTATTGGGAAACTATTGTTTACTTACCAGACTTTGAAAATTAAATCCTTCTTCAAGTAGCCTCTGGGTATTAAGGACAATAAATAAAGATGTGCTGATTGAAAACATTTAAAAAACAGCTTGTTGCAGACTTTAAACGAATAAGGGATGAATTCACTTTAAAACAAAATATTCCAAATTTATCTGGCCTCCCCAACAAAACACCCAGCTTAAAGGCTGGAATCTGGTGGGGCATGGTGGCTCATGCCTGTAATCCCAGCACTTTAGAGGCCAAGGCAGAAGGTATCTTGAAGCCAGGTTCAAGACTAGCCTGGATGACAAACCTTATCTCCATAAACAACTATAACAATAAAATTAATAAATTAAAAATTAGCCAGGAGCAGCAGCATGTGCCTATAATTCCAGCTACTTGGAGGCTGAGACAGAAGGATTGCTTGAGCCCAGGAGTTCAAGGCTGCAGTAAGCTTGATCTTTCCGCTGCACTCCAGCCTGGACAACAGAGCAAGACCCCATCTCTTTAGGGGAAAAAAAGCTGGAGCCAGCGATAGTGGCTCATGCCTATAATCCTAGCACTTTAGGAGGCTGAGGTGGGTGGATTGCTTGAGTTTCAGACCAGCCTGAGCCAAGAGTGAGATCTGTCTCTACTAAAAATACAAAAACATAAACAACACTAACAAGAAATAACTGGACGTTGTGGTAGGAGCTGAGAGTCCCAGCTACTTGGGATGCTGAGGCAAAAAGATTGCTTGTGTCTCAAAAAGTTTGAGGTTGCTATGAGCTATGTTGCCATGTCACTCTACCCAGGGTGACAGAGTGAGACTGTCTCAAAAAAATAAAAATAGCTGGAATCTACAGATCAACTCTCTAAAGTTGCTTCACTGGTATGGTTTAGATGTTTATCCCCTCTAAATCTCATGTTGAAATTCAATTCTGAATGTTGGAAGTGAAGGGAGTGAGGTGTTTGGATCATGGAGGCAGAGCCCTCATGAATGAATGGCTTGGTGCCTTCCCCCAGGTAATGAGTAGGCTGTTGCTCTGTGATTCACACAAGAGCTGGTTTGTTTAAAAGAGTATGGGACCCTCCTCCCCTCCCTTGCTCCCTCTCTCACCGTAGGACAGGCAGAGGGTCCCCCTTCACCTTCTGTGGTGAGTGGGGGCTTCCTGAGGCCCTCATCAGAAGCAGATGCCAGTGCCATGCTTCTCTTCCAGCCAGCAGAACGATAAGCCGGTTAAAACTCTTTTCTTTATTAATTACCCAGCCTCAAGTATTCCTTTATAGCAAGGTGAATGGACTAATACATCCATTAAATGAAGTTTAGCAGTGGCCAGGACCAGTGCCCTAGGAAATGCTAGATAGCATCTGTAAGTTGTAAACCTAGGCCCATTATTGAAAAGCTGACAACTGTCAGTGGCTTGGTGGCACCTGTGACTCAAGGAGTCGGGTGCTGGCCTCATATACCAGAGGTGGTGGGTTCAAACCCAGCCCTGGCCAAAAAGTGAGAAAAAAGAGAGAGAGAGAGAGAGTGGCTAGAGAGAAAGCAACTCTGAGATAGTCAGGGCCCAGGAGAAAGGAGGCAGTAAGAAATCTAGGAGAAAGTCTCATTTCTTGGAGGAGTCACTATGGGGCTGAGCTGGGATAAGTAGACTTAGGACAGTCATTTTCTCATTTGGAAAAAATTATATTGCCTAATTTTCAAGGTGGTTAAACAAAGCTCTGATGATTCTCTAACTTTCCTCCTCTCTTCCACAAACTTCAACTTCTACCCCTTTTACCAAGATACTCCATTTCTATTACTTCTTACCTAAAATCTCAAGTCTCCATAATCAAGTTAGGTAACCAGGGGCAGACCTGGTACTTCCTGAAGCTTATCCCCAAAGCTGTCAAAATCACATAGGAATCAAGAAGAGGAACAGGGAAGCTTCGGGAATGTCACTAGGACATCAGTTCCATCAGTTCTATGGGAAACTATGGAAACTGAGTGTCTCCCTCTGTTCATCAACACAAAGGGTGAGGGGCTTCCTTGTGCACTCCCTAGTCAGAGCCCTTGGACTTGACAGAAATTCTGAAGGGAGACTGTCCATGAAGAGCTGTTACAGGGGTGTCCCCACCCCCTTCTCTTGATGATCAAATTTATTTTTTCCCCAAGAGCTATAAATTTTTTGAAAAAAAAAGTGTCATTACATTTATAAAGAACATTAAGTATTTATTATATATTAGTTATTGTGTTGATGACTGCTTTACACACATTATCTAGAATCCTTCCAGTGACCTACTGAATAGAAATTATTAGCCCGATTTTACAAATAAACTGAGTTTGAGAAATGTTAAATAAAGTAAGTGCCCACGTCTTACTGCCAGAAACAAAATTCTAACTGGCCTCGCCTCCATTTCCATCTTCTTTTCAGTATACTCTCTGTTTACTCTAGACAACACACACAACCAGTCAGAACCACCTCCTAGTGTGAGATTTGGTCTTCACAATGAGCTGGGGTGGCATGAATTCTCCCCTACCTTCCATCCCCCATTGTCTCCATAAGCAAATAAACTTTCCACTATTTTAGTCACTAATTTACCCATTATATTGTGGGTAAATATGCAATATCTTCCAGGCTTTTTGGAAGTACCAGACATAGTTCAAGTAATGCCATTATTATTCCTACAGAACTCTGAGAAACTAGAGGGCCAGACTAGAAACTGCAGCTGGTGGTTCCAACCCAACAGAAGCTGAGCAAGGGGCAATCCAGAACACAGACCCAGGCCCAGCCTCTCCTCCACTGGGATTCTTCTGCTCCTTTGGTTCTGTGGCATGTTCAGTGATATACCATGGGCTGGAGCACAGCATCTGGTACTGAAACGGGAGGTCATTGAAGCATGCACTGGGCTGCTGATTGGTGAAAGAAGGGAAAGGAAAAGAAGGATGGGTGGCCAGAGAGAGGGACAAGGAGCAAGGCAGAAGAAGGAAGTAAGAAAAAGTAAAGAAGGGAGTTGTGTATAAAGAGGAAGAAGAAAAGAAGAGAAAAGGAAAAGGATGGAAGACCCTTAACACGATTTGAGCTTGTTAAACTACTGTGGGAGTCTTTGTTACCAAACATATAATAACCCCCAGTGGAAGTGACAGGCATGTATGTCTAGGTCCCCTGGAACTGCTTTTGTTGAAGAATTATTATTATTATTTTGAGGCAGAGTTTCCTTATGTCACCCTCGGTAGAGTGCTGTGGCGTCACAGCTCCCAGCAACCTCAGTCTCTTGGGCTTAAGCGATTCTCTTGCCTCAGCCTCCCAAGTAGCTGAGACTACAGGCACCCACCACAATGCCTGGCTATTTTTTTTTAGGTTGTCATTGTTGCTTAGCTGGCCTGTGCCGGATTTGAACCTGCAAGCCTTGGTGTATGTGGCCAGCACCATAACTGCTGTGCTACAAGCGCTGAGCCAAAGAGTTATTTCTTGAAAGGGACATTTCCCTTCTCCTTTTCTCCACTAGCTTCTTTGAAGCCAGAATTACAGAATAAGTAGAGAAAAGGTGCATAACAAATTCCATTTACAAAATAAAAATTGTTAGTCTAGTACCCTAAGGTTCATTTTGTGTCCTGCTAGGCAGAAAATTCACAACTTCCTTAGAGAAAAACAAAATGATGAAAGCAAAAATGAACACAAAAACAAACAATAAAAACCAAAAAAAAAACCAAACAAACCAAAAACCCTTTGGGGATACAGAAATAGCTTGAACAGACTTTAACTGACAGGGGTATTTAATTGCTGTAAAACTAAAGTATTTATATGGAAATTTAAAAAACACCTAATTTCCCTTAGAAACGCAAATTCTTAGTTTTAATAATGAAATTCTTTAACGTAGTCTCTTATATTTTCACTAGAAATGTTATTCAATTTGTAGTAGCTGAAAGACAAGAGGTAAGCCTCAAACAAAGAGAACAGATATATACTTGTTCTTTAAAATTTGAATGGTACTTAAGAAATCTCTAAATATCTATTTATTCTCAATCCAAAATGAACGCTCCTCCTTAATTTTTTATTCTGGAACCCAAAGTGATTGTCAGAAGCAGGAGGAAGAGTAGAGAGAGAGAGGGAATTGTTCTAAAATGCCATAAAATTGTCATCTGAATCAATTCCCAAAATGTTCTCACTCTATTAAATGTTAGTGAAAAGAAATATTTGTCTATGGTTAAATTCTGGGCAAATTTCCAATTTTAGAGTATCTTCTCTGGGCCCATAGAGAAAATAGTCACTACTAACCTCACATTCCAGAAATTTCTGCCCTGAAATTGGAAGTACCAGACATAGTTGACTACCCTTAGAGATGAACTTGAACTCCTGCATCTACTCCATAAAGAAAGAAGAGCTTTGGTCTTTATCCTCTAATTCAGGCATCCTCAAACTATGGCTGGACCACATACAACCCACCTAGGACATTTATCTGGCCCACCAAGTGTTTTTGCTGCCGCTGCCTGTCCTGCTTAGCAGCCGACTCATCCCGGGGCCCACAGTCTGGCCCTTCAATGGTCTGAGGGACAGTGAACTGGCCCTCTGTTTAAAAAGTTTGAGGACCCCTGCTCTAATTTTGCACAGGATAGCAGCTGTTTCCTAGGTGCCAGGCAATTCTTCACAGCCCCTTTAATGGAACATTTTAGGCAGAGACAATAATTTTTTAAAAGTGTAAATAGTTGAGTCCTTGTTTTTAAAAGCCTATGTTTTAAACAGACTGTCATTGCCTTAAAAGCCAGTGATCAATATTAGCCCCCATCAATAGTGGGATGGCTAAACATACGACTCAATATGACAAAGTGGGAAGCACACAGCAGTACCTACGAAGAATTCTAACCAAACTGTTTGGTTCCTGTCCAGCCTTTAGGCCTAACTTCCAGTTTATAAGAAATGCAGGGAACAGAGGAACAAGTTTAATAACACCATGAGGAAGCAATCAGACAAAGACAGAAAGTAGGACCTTCTGTAACAATTAGCCCAGAACCATGAAGAAGTTATTGTCATGTGAGAATGAGAGAGGAAACAGTTCTAGATGAAGAGGCTGAAGAAACATAATAACCAACTGAAATATGTGGATCTTGTTTGAATTAAAAGACATACTGGGGGAGGAAGAAATGGGAGTTATTCTTAATGGGTATAGAGTTTCTGTTTGGGATAATGAAAAAGTCTGGAAGTAGATAATAGTAATTGCAGAACATTGTGAATGTACTTAATGCCACTGAATTGACACTTTATAATGGCTAAAGTGGTACATTTTATATAATTATATTTACACCAATAAAAAAACGACATTTGGAGGACAAGTGGGGAAACTTTTAGTATGGACAAATGTTTAATGCCGTTGAAAAATTATGTGAGTCTTATTAAGCAAGATAATGGGATTATTTACCTCACCAAAAAATGTGTGCAGTTTTTACAGATGGGTGTAGAATTATTTAGGGGGCAATATATATACTATATATGTGTGTATGTATGTGTATATATTTATATATGTGAATGACTAACTTTACTTTGGAAAATAAGAAAAGAAAAGAAAGTGGAAAGATGAAGACTGTAAGGCAAAATTTTAGCACTCATTTGATCTAGGTGATAGTCATTGGGTTTTCATTAAACTGTTCTTTCTCCTCCTCGCTAGGGAGGGGGGAACCGTAAACAACTCCCTGTCTGGACAATCCAGTCTGTGAATGGAGTTCTAAATTGGAAACGTGAGTTTCCCTCAGGTGATGCTGTCTGGAAGACCAGAATTTCTATGAGTATGAAGTGGGGAGGCACAGGATAAGTGTTGGCATCATAGCCACGTGAGTCTAACAGAGAGATTACATATAAAAACAAATTTAAAAAGAAAGTTCAAAAGAATGGAAAAAAGTTTCCACCTGAAGCCAAAGTGCAGCAAGTCTGCACAGAGAATCATCACTGTCTACCTCCCACATCTTCCCGTGAGGTTTGAGCTGCCCCGTCACACTGAAAAGCCAGATTGTTGCATTTCTGGAAGCCTACCAGAGCGGAAAGGGACTGTTTCATCACAGGCATCATTTCCCCATTACAAATCAGTGCACCAGAAAGCAAGTCACAAGGTTGTGCCTCTGCTAGATGGTTATGAAGTTCATCTCCATCCTTATTCTTGTTCAGCACTAGATATTTAGTGTACCCTGACTAGAAGTGAGCTCAGGAGAGAAGGTAAGAAAAGGGGGGTGGGGAATAACCACACAAGGCACTGACAAAGTAAAGCTCTGGGAATCTGTATGGATGTCTTCCTCTGCTGAAAATATCTGCCATCTTCAAAGAGCTTCATTTATATCAATTACTATAACCCTACTATAAAACACAAGTTGCTTTAGTAATTCTGCAGTTTCCTTCTGGGTAAAGTCTTACTTGGAAATCTTGAAATGTGCAGCTTCCTCTAATGGATCTTTAATTTGCAAAGCATGCTTGTTCTCTGGGGCCTTCTGCCTGGGTTTGGTTTCAGCTTATCTTCTCCACTACCTGCATCTTTATGCCTCTGCCAGGAATCTTCCTGCAAACAAAAGAGCATCTCAGTAGAGAGACATCTACTCCTCTCTACCTTCTCCTTCCTACTCTGCAAGAAACAATACTATCTGATTGCATGAATAGGGCCACATTTATAGTGAGCAGAGCCACTGGGTGTTAGAAGATCACACAGGTGAGTGTAACTTTCTCTTTGGTGTTGTGTTCTCTCTGAGTTTCACTGTGTTGCCCCAGGCTACCGTGCCATGGTGTCATAGCTCACAGCAACCTCAAATCCCTGAACTCAAGGGATCCTCTTGCTTCAGTCTCCCGAGTAGCTAGGACTACAGGTACCTGTCACAATGCCTGGCTAGTTTTTCTATTTTGTTTTTTAGTAGAGATGGGGATCTCACTCTTTCTCAGGCTGGCCTCAAATTCCTGAACTCAAGCAATCCACCCTCCTCAGCCTCCTAGAGTGCAGTGATGACAGGCATGAGCCACTGCCCAGCCCGCTCTACCTTCTTAATGCTGAAATGGTAAACTAAGCACCCAGGACTTTTTTTTTTTTTTTTCAGTTTTTGGCCCTGGGCTGGGTTTGAACCCGCCACCTCCAGCATATGGGGCCGGCGCCCTATTCCTTTGAGCCACAGGCGCTGCCCAGCACCCAGCATGTGAATAAAAGAGATCTCTTCTCCTCCCTTCTGCTTCCTTCTCCTGCTTTCCCTTTCCCTTCTGTCCCCCACTCTTCTCTCCTCTTCTTTCCCCTTTTCTGTGGTCTCCATGTTAGGAGAGCAATTCTCTGACATGGGATAAAGTTGAACCATTTGGTTCTCATCTATTCTCCCAAATAATTTTGGTTGTTCTCTTACCATTATACTTTGTGGAGTTTGGCAAAACTGTGATTCATGTTTGGGCTTTGGGCAAGGAAGAATGCCTCATAAATCTTCAGTCTTAGCTACGAGGCCCAGGCCACCTTATTGGAAAGCTTTGAATTTACATTTTAGGCACAACCTAAGTTTAGGCATCCTATAAGTTTTGCTATGTTTTGCTTTCTTTCTTTCTGTTCTTTCTTTTTTTTTTTTTTCCTTCCTTATTTATTTTGAGATAGGGTCTCACATTTTTGCCCTGGCTAGAGTGCAGTAGCATCATCAGAGCTTACTGCAACCTCAAACTCCCAGCCTTAAGTGGTTTTCTTGCCTCAGCCTCCCAAGTGGCTGGCACTATAGGTGTGTGCCATTATGTCTGGCTAATTTTTCTATTTTTTGTAGAGACAGCATATTCCTCTTGCTTAGGCTGGTCTCTTAACTCCTGACCTCAAGCAATCCTCTAACCTCATCTTCCCAAGGTGCTAGGATTACAGGCATGAGTTATCATGCCCAGCCTGAAACTTTAAACACTTTTAAAATTTTTTCCTTATAATTTCTTCTTTGGCCTATTGGTTATTTAGAAGTGTATTGTTTAAGCTCTACATATTTGTGAATTTATCAAATTTCCTTTCCTTATTGATTGTGATTTTATTCTACTGCTGTCAGAAGTCATGCTTTGTGTAGGTTCAAATATTGTAAATTTATTGAGTCATATTCTATAACCTAGAATATAGTCTATCCTGGAAAGCAGTCCATATTCATTTAAGAAGAATATATTTTCTACTGTTATTGGTTGCTGCAATTTATAGATTTTTTGGGGTTTAATTGGTTTATAACGTCACATATAATATTATTGCAGATGAAACCTGACAGTATGCTATATTTATTATTCAATATGATTTTATGTCTTCTAATGAAGATGATGAAAAAAGAAAGCAAGTATTTATTAACAGTTTGGTATACCAACTTTCTTACTTAACATTTTTGGTTCTTTTCATTTGTTCCTATGGATTCAAGTCACCATTTCATGATATTTCTTACTCAAATATAGCTTTGCTCCCATCCACCTCCATTCTACTGTCATTGTCAAATATATTATTTCTAACAATTGCTTTTTAAATAATTTAAGAGAAAAAGGAAAGAGAAATATACATTTATGCTGTGTTTTACAATTGTGTAATTACATTTAGCAGTACTCTTTGTTCTTTATGTGGGTTTGAATTACTGGCTGGGTCAATTGCCTTCCACCTGAAGAACTTTTTACTTGTAAGATCAGTAATCTAGTAATGAATTCTCTCAGATTTTCTTTAGCTTGAAATACCTTTATTTCATGTTTTGTTTTGAAAGATAACTTTACTGAATATAAGATTCTTAATTGACAGGTTTTTAAACTTTCCTTTCAGCATTTTGAATATGCCATCCCAGTGCCTTCTGGCATCCATTTTTTCTGCTGACATATCAGATGTTCATCTTATTTGAGTTCTTTGTACAATATGAGTTTTGTTTTTCCTTGCTGCTTTCAAGATTTTCTCATGATCTTTCTCTTTTAATATTTTTACTCTAATGCATTTGAGTGTGGCTCTTTTTGTGTTTATTGTACTTGGAAATAGTTTGAACCACTTGGATGTAAATATTAATGTATTATCAAACTTCAGAAGTTTTCAGCCATTATTTCTTTATATATTTTTTCTGCTCCTCTATCTCATCTCATTTTGCTAATCCCATTAAGCATACATTGATGTGTTTAATTGTATTCCACATTTCTCTGAGATTCTTCATATTTCTTCATTCTTCTCTCTGTTCTTACGATCAAATACTTTCTATCTTCAAACTTGCTAATTCTTTCTTCTGCCTTTAATGAATTTTTCTTTTCAGTTATTACACTTTAACTCCAGAGTTTCTGTTAGGTTCTTTTTAAAAAATAAATTCTATATCTTTGTTGGTAACCTATTTTATGATTGTCATCATGTTTTCCTTTACTTCTTTAAGCATTGTTCCTTTAATTTTTTGAACATACTTATAATAGCTGCTTTGAAGTCACTGTCTGCTAAATCTGATGTCTGGGCCCTCTCATAGGCAGTTTCCATTGATTGTTTTTTCCCTATGCAAATGAATTACATCACACTTCCTTTTTCTTTGCATGTCTCATAAGTTTTTGTTGTTGTTGAAAATAGGACATTTTAGATAGCATATTGTAGCAAGTCTGAATACTGATTCTCCCAACCTAGGATTTATTTATTTAGTGCCTTGCTAGATTATTTTAGTGAATTTTTTTCCCCAAAGTGTGAAATCTCTGATGTTGTGCATCAAAAGGTACAGGCTTGGTTATATGTATATGTAGTTACCCTTAGATAACAGTGATTTTAGCAAAGCTCTCTTTGTCTCTGTCCCTGTTCTGTTGCTTTGTCTGCTTCTGTTGGTGTAATCTCTAACTATTAGGCCCCAACAGCTGCCAGCAAATCACTGTATTATTTTCAACAATGCTGTAGGGCATAAATGATTCCACAGTATAATCTACTTAAATTTAAGCATTTTTGCAGACAAAGTTTTTGAGGCCAGTCTTTGAGGTTTGTTCTGACACTAGGAGGGCTCTTCCTAGCTATCTCTTTCCCTGACTCTTACTGATAAACCAGCCAGCCTATAGTTTATCTTGTTGCTCTCATTGAGCTACTGGCTTCCTCCTAATTGATTATTATTTTTTTTTTTTTTTTTTGCAGTTTTTGGCCGGGGCCAGGTTTGAACCTGCCACCTCTGGTATATGAGGCCCGCGCCTTACTCCTTTGAGCCACAGGCGCCAGCCCCCTCTTAATTGATTTTTACCACAATCTCCACTGTTTTCAAGGACTCCCTTCAGCTTGAACTTCTTCATGATCTGTCCTGAATAAAGTCAGTTCCCTTTAGAAGAGCTATAGACTACTATTTTTCATGCTACCTGTCTCTTCCCTTGGACAACAATTCTGTGACTCTACTCTGGAACTGGGGACAGGGACAATGACTCACTTCTGTTGGAGTGACACCCCTACTAGGCTTCTTGGCTTGCATCTGTTCTGTGGAGCCTCTGCCCTGCATGCAAATTGGGATAAGGACAGGGGCCCCAGTTTTATCAGCTTACTATAGCTGGAGAAGAATGGCTGCTCTATGGATGGGAGCTTAGTGGGAGCATGGGGAGCATGGGGTCCCCTACCTCTCGCCTGCCCTTGCTTGGAATTTAGCCTCTGCAACATGGAGCTAGGGGGAGAAAGGGGAATGAGAAATGTTGATGGCCTACCTCTCCTAAGGAGATTCTATAGACTGGCTGGGAGCTAAGGACAGAGGGAGCTCTGTCTTCTTAACCACACTCACTCAGGTTGGTGCTTCCATCATATTGACCTAATTGGAGTGGGGGCAGGATGGTGGGAACAATTTTGGTTCAAATACCACAGCTCAGGCTTGGCACCTGTAACTCAGTGGTTAGGGTGCCAGACACACACACTGAGGCAGTTGGGTTCGAACCAGACCAGGGCCAGCTAAACAACATTGTCAACTACAACAAAAAAATATCCTGGCGTTGTGGTGGGCACCTGTAGTCCCAGCTACTTGGGAGGCTGAGGCAAGAGAATCTCTTAAGCCCAAGAGTTTGAGGCTGCTGTGAGCTGTGACATCACAGCACTCTACCAAGGGTGACATAGTGAGACTCTGTCTCAAAAAAAAAAAAAAACCCCAAAAAACAGCTCACACCATTTGCTCTAAGATTTAGTAGATTCTCCTGAATAAATGTTTCTTTATTTTTTTGTATGCCCTTAGGACAATTTCCAGAAAATTTAAATGGTTGTTTTAAAAATAATTTTCATCAGTTATGTTTGTTTCATTGGCAGGGGGTCTGTTGATCTCCTTATACCACCATCCTGGAAATCATCTTCTAGTGAGATCTCTGTGTGTGTGTGTGTGTGAAACAAAGTTTACTGAGGTAGAGAAGAATAGGTTTATAGAGCAAGAGCAAGATATAAGTTTACAGAGTAAGATTAGACAGCAAATAGGACCCCATTATTGCAACAAGGAAAAGGCCTCCTAACAGGATCTTGATAGCACCATTTTTTTGACTGATAAAAAAGAAAGAAAGAATGAAATTTTTTTTTTTTTTTTTTTGGAGACAGAGTCTCACTTTGTCACCCTGGGTATGTCACACCTTGGCATCATAGCTCACAGCAACCTCCAACTCTTGGGCTCAGGTGAGCCTCTTGCCTCAGTCTTTCTTTTTCTTTTCTTTTTTATTTCTGTCTTTTTTTATTTTTTCAGACTCACTTTGAGTGAGTCTCACTTTTTGAGTCTCACTTTGTCACCCTCGGTAGAGTGTCTTGATATCACAGCAACCCCAAATTCTTGGGCTCAAGCAATCCTCTTGCCTTAGCCTCCCAAGTAGCTGGGACTACAGGCACCCACCACAATGCTTGGCTATTTTTTAGAGGAGTCTTGCTCTTGTTCAAGCTGTCTCAAACTCCTGAGCTCAGGCAATCCACCCATCTTGGCCTTCAGAGCACTAGTATTACAGGCATGAGCCACACAGCTGGCCAACTGGTAATGTTTGTCTTAAGCTTCTATCCAAGTTTGGGTTCTGCTAAAAAAAACAGGGAATTACTAAGACTAAACTGGAAGTGAATTTGGAGATAAAGGTGCCGATAGATAATCCCTAATAAAACAAAACTTTATAGTAAGCCTCTAAGAAATATCTCCCTTATGCATGCCAAGCACAGAATACTGCAGGTATTGATCAAACTAAAGCACTAGACTAGGTATCAGGAGACAAAGGTGCTGACTCTTAGCTCCTTCTCTGGTTATCTGAATGATGCTAAATAAACCAGCCAATCTACTCTAAGCTCCAGTCTCAGGAATGGTATACTGTGTTGAAGTATTAATATTTGTCTTGCCATGGTCCCCAAAACAGGGCAGGTGGTTTAGATTATGTTTATAATGGAGCAATTTTCATTAAATCAACCCCATTCCTTTTCCCTCCTGCTGGCCTTTGTGACTGACCCCATGCATCTGTGAGTTACCTGTCTGGGCTTTGGGAGATATTGCTGTTCTGGATTTGTGAACTCCGGACTGAGCCTTGGCCTATAAGCACTATGATCAACACTTTAAATTGTTAGATGAGGAGACAAAGTCACAGAAGCTTATCCCTATCCTCACTAAATATTTTAATTTGGGAAAGAGAGGAGTAAGATATTTGGAATTTCAGGTTCTGATCTTCTGGTCATGGTCTATTGTTCTAAGCCAGAATGAAATCTTTTTTCAAATTAATTTTATTTTTTATTAAATCATAAACTCATAGACCATGTATACATTAATGCCTTAATGGGGTACAATGTGCTGATTTCATATAGAATTTGGAATGCTTATGTTGCGGGCACTAGTGTTGTTGGCTACTTAAAATGAAGTTAGTTCCCAGACAATTCATCCTACAATTATGCGTATCTATCTTCGTAAATAAGATAGATCCTGGCCTCCAACAGGATCTTTATGAGGGCCTGTGGCCCTGACTTAATATTTACTGACTGCTCAGTAAACACTGCCATCAGCCATTTGATGGGCTGGGCGATCAAGGTTTATAAGTCCCATCAGTCATTAAAAGGTGGTTAGAGTCAGTGATTAGGTTTAAAGAGCTTACCCACAGGACAAGAACTCCTTGGCCAAAAAAATCCCAGGCCTAAATTGAGAGCAACTGACCAAACCAAGATCAATCCAGGTTTCTCACTTACAGCAGCCAAAACATCATCTCGCCTGGTAGACTGAGTTGCTGGATTTGACTTACTGACTGTGGTCACTTGCATTCTACCCAGAGAACTTGTTTCTTTTCTTTTTTTTATGCAGCTTTTGGCCAGGGCTGGGTTTGAACCCGCCACCTCCGGTATATGGGGCCGGTGCCCTACTCCTTTGAGCCATAGGTGCCACCCAGAACTTGTTTCTTATATGCTTGGAAATTTAGCAATGAATTCTCTCAGATTTTCTTTAGCTTAGCATGCCTTTATTTCATAATAAAATTGATTAAAGTCTTTGAACCAAGTAGAGAGTTATTGCTTAATAGTTACTGAGTTTTTATTTTGAGTAATGGTGAAGTTTTGGAAATAGAGAATAATATTGGTTATAAAAGATTGTGAATATACCTAATGTCACTGAATCATACTTAAAAATGGTCAAAACGGCAAACTTCATATTATGTTAATTTTACTACATATGCATGCATGCACACACACATACACAAAGTTGAGGCCCAGTTACTGCTGGCTCTCTGTCCAGAATGATCCTTAAAGAGCTTAATAACAACATCCAATCTGGGGTTTTGCCAGTATCTGAGTTTCCTGAAGAGATCCAAAATTTCCTGTGTATTACTGGTATTAGCATGGCAAATGAAAAAGAATTAACTTCCCAGGGTTCCACCTGTTTCTCCAGAATCCTGGAGCTATTTAAAGTCTGGGGATGCAAAAGGATTTAGGATGGGTGTGTGTACATGTGGAGTTAGCCTGAGTTGGTATCCACTTGTGTATGCCCTTGTTAAGTAGTACATGAAATAACTAGCAGGATCATTAACTGGCTTACCCCAATCCTTCTCAACTGTTAGACTTAATCTAGAATTATGATGATACAACCCCCAATTAACTGCCAATAGTTTTACCATCCTTTTCTGACTGACTCTGTCCTTTTCCTGTTTATCTGTTAGCCCGCCACAGTCTTGTGACCCAAGGCTCTGGAATGCATCAGCCATCCCACTCACTCCCTTCTGCACACACCACATCTCCATGGAAACAGCTTGTCAGGCCCTGTTTGGCTGCAGGTACCAAAGACCTCTCATCTGCAGCCTCAGTCCTTCACCATTCAGTCTTAAGAAGCCAGCCAGTGTGTTAGGAGCCAGCAGGGTCTGGAACTGCCATCAAGCCTCCTTTGGGGTACACCTAGGGAGAACCTAATTCCACTGAGTTGTCCTGACATTCATACTGATATTCATGCCAATGGAAGGGTTTCTGTCCTGGTTTCTGCTTCAGCCTGAAATTATTTCCTCTCATTTCCTCCCACCCACCAAAGACGAAGCCATTCTGAACTCGCAGGCCCCACCTGATCACCATAGTCAATTGGGGAAACTCTTTTGTATCTCTCAAACTTTTCTCGTTTTGCACCCTTGTTTCCTCTGCTATAGATCAGCCACGTCATTCCTTTCTTGTTACTGTAAGATCCTCCAGATGAGTTTTCATATTTCCATGCTTGCTTTCCTGGCATCCCATCTCAATGTTATAACCACTGGGAAAATGTCCTCAAAAGCAGACCTGCCTATGCCCTTCAGAAAGTCTTAGAAAGTTAGTGAGTGGTTCCTGTGTCCCCAGGACAGATTTTAGACACCCTGAGCATGTCACAGAAGATCATCCCTTTATAATCTGACCTCTTCTCCCCTCCCAGGCATCACCTCTTGTCTTCTCCCTGTATACCCTGACCTTAAGCCCACCAGGGCCATTTATGTCCCCAAGAAGGCCTGTGCTCTCTGTAGCCTCTGTGACTTGGCTGTGCTGCCTCCTCTATCCACAGTGTCCTGTCTCCTCTCCTGCATAACCCTTTCACCCACCCTTGGGGACTCTCTCAACTCCCCATGAGTGAAGCAGCTTCTCTAAGATCTTCTGAGGCTTCCTGTGCACATCCTCTTTCTGCTAAGTTGTCAGCTTCTTGAGGGCAAGGAGTGTGCCAACCTCCAGCTCAGTACCTTCTAGAGTCACTCAAATATCTGTTGCAAAAGTGAAAAAATGAAAAATAAGCCTCCAGAATAAAAATGTCACCACATGCTGATTTAAAGTATCCTATTCTGGAATCTTCTCCTGCTGGGTACAAATCATCCACCAGATTGGACCAACTGTAAGTCTGCTACACTGCCAAAGCATTGTGACTTGGACTGCTAGCCACTGTCCTGGGGCACTTCTATGGATTGCCCCAATTGCCCCAGCTCACTTCTGGCTAGTCCTGGTTGCCTTCTTTTTGTTAGGCACCAGGGAGGTCCTTGCCGACCTCATGGCTGAACCCATGTGGCCTCTATCAGCAGCTGGAGAGCCATTCCTAAGAGCTGAGATAGTGAATCAGTCAACTCCCCACCCCGCTGCCCAGAGAAGATTCCTTTCTCAATGGTTGTGCAATTTAACTCAGGCTGTGTTTTCCTTAGTAGATTCCAAGATTTGGAATCACAGTAAGATAAAAGGGCAGGTAATTTCAGGAATGGATAAGACTCGTCATGTTTCTCCAGGAGAGGGATTATTTTTAGGGGTGGTGATGAGGGAAATGGCAAGTGGCCTATGTTCACAGATAAATAAGTAAATAATTAAGTAGGACTTGAATGTATGTATTTACTTGAATAAGTGAATAATTAAGGAGGACTTGAATGTATGTGGATCCTTGTTCTCAGAGAGTGTAATGAATTATTTGGGAAAGAAGCTAGAATAAGAGAGACATCTCAGTAGAGGAAAGTGCCCACCTACATGAGTATATAGTGTGGTATTAAAGTACATTCAGCCTTCCGCCCTGCTCTATTCACGTTTTCCTAAATCAACATTATCTTTCATCTTCCAGAAATGAAAAACTAGCCAAATTTTCACTGTGGACCTGGATAGGTTGAGAAATGCAATGAGAATGAATTTTGCTTCAAACTGGGTTTCCTGGCTACTAGTGTAAGGTTTACACAGACAGGGAAAAATAAGGACTCCAGGTGGAAGAGGTAGCAATGCAAAGGCACAATCTCACTTTTCTCTCTGCAATAAGTAAACAAAAGATCCATGAAGTGAGAAAATACTTGTGAAAGCACTTGGCATGCTTGCCAAATGGATGAGAGTTAATAATACTGACTTCCTGGTTATATCTATGCTCAGTATTGGGATCTATAAGGCAGATTTGCATGTAGGAAGAATAACAGGGGTACCAAGCTGGTGGGGGTGGGGTATTGTTTACTGTGTTGATAGTTAAAATTTTACCATTAGACATTCTTTCCTTTGACTGTATTAAAAAATAAATTCCAATTGGAGGCAAAACATTGTCTTTAGACATTTCTCTTTTTACTATTACTATTATTAATGGATGATTATGTTCTTTTTTTTATTTTTTTTTTTTACAAACAGTAGTGGAAAGTATGTAAAGGCATTAAATGGGGGGAAAGTACAAATTTTCTATTTCTTAAAGCTAAGACAAAAACCTGTCAGTCCAAATGAGAATACTACTGCTACTTCCATTATAGAAATAAATAATTTTAACAAGTTCCTAATAGACAAGAGGCAGCAAATGTAGAAACCAAAGAGCAGCCTGGTCATTTCTCTCTGTGCAGAGGCAGTTTCATAATTGGACATGTCAGGAGCAGTGGAAGATCTTGTCTGTTGACAACTCAGAAAGTGGTACTTGAGAAGAGAAAAAGCAAACAGAAATCCTCAGCACTTTTACACATACAAAGCTCCTAATCAGTGGCTTCAAACTCTACCTTATGTTTCTTGACACAACCCAAACATAGAACTCAGAGTACTCAATAAATGTTTGCTTGGCCAAAATCAGACCCAAAACAGAACAAAACAGAATTGGTACTTGTCAACACCAATCAGTTCTCTCCCACCCTAGGGTCAATAAAATGAATGCAAGCTCTGGAAACAAACTAACCATGTCCCATGTGTGAACAGCTCTACCCCACCTGCACGCTCAACAGTTCCTTGAGGTAGGTCATCTTTGCTACCTCCATCTACTAGTGAAGAAAGAAACAGTGTCACTACAGGAAAAGGGGCTTGCTCAGATGAACAAGAAAATGATGGTTAGCCCAGAGTTTAAGATTCCAAGTTCCCAAATTAATAGATAAAGTAAAAAGACGCAAAAAATCTTATTGGGGGAATTTTGCTTGATATTTTAACAAAGAGCTGTTACAACTCAATACTTAAAAGGCAAAACCCCCAAAGAGATTCTACCTAACAAAATCAAATATTTTGACCTGGTTCTTTGTACCTTCACATTAATCTGAAATGAATTTACTTTTCAATTAAAAAAAGTCAAAGACCTTAACAGAAAAATTAGTGAAGGACATGAACTAACAGATCATGAAAGGAGTTCTCTGTAACAGTCAAAGGTATACTATATTTTTAACCAGTTTCTGCCTAAAATGTGAATGTAGAGCTTTCTGGTAAGATAGCCCAGACTAGATCTTATAGCCAAGGTTGAAGATAGATGGGCCTTTTTTCTTATCCTAGCCCCAAACTGGAGTCTTGTTCTTTTAACGCCCACCCACAAACTGCAGGTGAAGACACAAAGCCAAGAGCATTTGGGAAAATAGGTCAGCATTGCCTGGACCTCACGGACAAACATCAGGAGCTAAGGAGGTGGGCGTGAGGGCAGCCTCAGGGAGCCTTTGGTCCCTGCTGTCCCCCGGGCCAAGTCAAGCCTTATCTACTTTGCTACTTTGAATAGTAAGAGCACCAGGGTTTGTTACTCAAAGTGTGGTTCACAGGCTAGTAGCGTGGACATCTCCTAGAACTTACAGAAATGCAGAACCCTGAATTCTCACCCCAGGTGTCTGGAACCAAATCCCAGGAGGCCTCAGCAGTGCATCCCTGGGGTACCTGGCTCAAGCTTTGCTCATAGCAGGTGGTCAATAAATGCCTTGGAATGGTGAACAGGATGATCTCCAGGGTCCTTTCAAAACTAAATCATGGGACTTTATGAAAACTGTCATTACTCAGCTGAGGAAAGTACCCTCATGTGTCACTTAATGAGAAACGTATCTTAAGGGATTTCATAGTTATTCAAACATGGTAGCATGTACATTGACCTAGATGGGGAGGCTACCGTGCACCTACACCATGCAGCATAGCCTACTCCTCCTTGGCTGCACACCTGCACAGCATGTCCCTGTACTGAATATTACACAATAAGGCAATTACAGCACAATGGTATTTGTGTATCAGAACATATCTAAACATAGAAATGGTATAGTCACAATACAGTATTGTAATCTTATGGGGTCACGGTCATACATGCAATCTGTCAGTTGACTGAAATGTTACATGGAGCATGACCGCACCCACCCATTTTACAAAGCGCTTTAAGTAAGATTAAGAATTCATTACAGCACTTTTGTACAGATAGTTTCAGGTTTGATTTTAGAGTTTCTTATTAGTGTCATGTTACTGGGCTTCTTTATATGCCCAGGAGGTACCAAGAAGGCCTGAATTCTCTCCCATCCTTTCCAGTCCGTCCCTTATGACAGAAAAAGCATTGGGGGTATAAAATCAAATAGGCAGTAATGAGAACAACAGGTCTGAAAAGGCTGGAGGAAAGAGTGCCTGCCATTGTAAGGACATTGCTCTTCCCCCTGCCTTTTTACAGAGAGCGGATCCCATGGCATTGACCCTGTGCCATTTGGGCATGTAGGGGTGGGGGTTAGGGTGGTGAGGAGGGAAAGGAAAGACCAAGAATCAAGGACCCTGGTGCTGTCCTATGAACTGATGCAAATGGAGATGCCAAATCTGGCCCCTGAGTCCTTCTGAGGCAACTGTGTGCTGCCATCACCACCACTTAATTCTACTTGCTGTCTGCCAACCTCTTTACCAGCTGGAATATCTTAGTAGCAACCAGGCTTCTAGCTTCAAGGTTGTCCACAGACCTTAGGTAACTGCCAGAAAACCAGTTACAAGTAGGGAGACAAAGAGATCTAGGGAACAGAGAGGCACTCTGAGTTCCGCTAATGAGTGAGGTGACTCACGGGCTGACTCAGATGAACTTCTCAGAGAAGCCTGGGAGAGGGGACGGTGGGGGGCAGACCTGAAAGGAGTCCTGCTGAAATGTTCAAATGGGAGCGAGGAGGCCAGGGACATGGTGTTATTTAGAGAACTGCCTGCAGCTCTGGCGTTGGAAGGAGGAGCACATTCTGAAAACACAGGGAGAAAATTGCATTTGAGGCCAGAAGCTGAGTTGTGAATCTGTAGTCTTCTGTACTTGGAGAAATGTGTAGCTTTCTCTGGTGACACTGACTTGCTCTTTGGCAAATCTAGGCATTAATTGTCATCACAGCCCTGGGAGTAGAAATAAATCAGGTATCACCTTCTACTTTTCTAATAAACAACTAGAAAAATGAATCTCTTTTGAATTTCTTTAGTTTTTTACATATGGATCAGCTTGAGATCCAATCTGTAATGACAGATATACTTAAAAAAATTTAAACATGTAAGTAGGGTATTTTTCTTTCTTGTTAATGGCTACTTGGAGTTTTGAGTTTGAAGATTCCAGGGTCACACATCATTACAAAGTTGGTATCTGCATTCCTATAAGGACTGTACTGAAATGATAGGACTCCCCACCCCTAGCTAGGCTCCCCGAAGAACACTATTTATGAGATGGTTGGACACAGGTATGAATTACTTAAGTGACACAATTTTTCTCCATGTGTTAATTAGCCCACACAGATTAAATTCACAGCTTCAGCCCATGTAAGCAACATAAAAAACCTGAGCCATCTAGAAGTAATTTTGGTTGATTACATATTTTTATGTAATTTGATGACTATTGTCTTAAATGTACTTCCCTAGAATGGTTCCGTGGCTGTGGCAAGGAGACATGGCTTCTTTGGCAGCTTTGGCCACCTATAAATTTTCATGGAGACAAAAAATACTTGCTCCAAAAGCAAAAGTGTTTCAGTTTTGCCTGTCCTCAACAGTCGTGACAGCAGTTGGCTGTGATGGTTTCAGCTTTGGCCAACTAGTTTTCCATTACCACCAGGATTGCTGTATTTAATCTTGGATGTTTTGTAACATTATTAAACCCAGTATGTCTGATAATTGCAAAAGCCACAAGAATGCTGAATGTCCTGTTGAGAAGAGGTTTATGATTATGAAAAAAATAAGAGATTAACAAATTGAAATTGGTCAAGAAAAATCACCAATGTTGCATGAGGTCAGAGATGGACCATTAGTCAACAGGGGTGATTCTGAAGGACAAAAAGAGATTTAAAATATGTGAAACATGCTGGCTGGGTCCATGCAATGAACGGCAATCAGCAGGAAAAGAGGAAAAGTAATCCAAGAAATGGAAACAATTTTGAATGTATGATTAGAGAACTGGCATCAACTCTGAACGCCTATGATCCAAATAGTAATTCAGGCGAGGGCCAAAATTAT
Source organism: Galagoides demidoff (assembly GCA_963574575.1). Taxonomy (NCBI): domain Eukaryota; kingdom Metazoa; phylum Chordata; class Mammalia; order Primates; family Galagidae; genus Galagoides; species Galagoides demidoff. Next base: position 36,157 of record CAUYQV010017508.1, read on the forward strand.
GTTCAAGCATTTAAAAGCTTGGTGTGGTGAAAGTTCTCATTCTGAAACCTATGCTGAGCCCCAGAGATGGTTCCACAGATTCAAGATCTGTAGAACAAAAAAGTCCCCAAAGTTGGTAAGGAGTTCTTTATGACACACAGCAGAGCCAAGGGCTGCCTTAACTGATTTTCAATATGCCTAAACTGGTCTATTTTGGATAAAGTGGACTGTTAGAATGGATATTAGCAAGAAGAAGAGCACTCTGCTTAGTTTTAAATCTTTGAAGGACTGATGTGTCTTTCTAAGCCGAAATAACTCTTAGCCAGTTTATCTTGCTAACAGTCTTTCAGAATTTGTCTCTAAGGTATATACATATCTGTATTTTTTTTTTTTTTTTTACTTAACATTGGATTGTAAGATTTTCCTTTAGCTCTTAGCTAGTTCTTTAGTGACAGCTTGGTATCACATTTCCTTCCCATGTCATTTGAGCCACCTTTCATAGAACTGATAAAAATGCTTATATTGCTATCATTTGCCGCAATTTGTCACATTTCGCTGAATATTTTATTCAGATAAATTAGTAAAATGAAGTTACAGGTTATAGTGTATGAATATGTTTAAAGTTTTTTTTTTATGTTTAAATTTTTAACATATTTCCAAATTTACTTCTGGAATGGTTTTGCAAACATATCTCTATCATAACAATGGTGATGGTCCTATTTCTGTATGCTTTTGTCAATTTGGGGGAGAAAAAATTTTAATGTTTATTTGATTATTATTGACATCCCTATGATTTTTGGTTTACGTCTTTTGCCAATATTTCTATTTGGGTATTTGCTTTTTAATTATTGATTTGAACAGCACTTTATATATTAAGGACAGTCTCCCTTTCCTTCCTCCATTATCGTTTTAAGTTTATTTATAGTGGCCAGGATTGTTTTTTCATCTCTGAGGTTGAGCTAATACCAGACCCAATTAATTCACATGTCTGATGGGAAAATTAAGTGAGGAAATATTTGTGAAAAAATGCTACAAAATATACAGGGTTTTTTTTTTTTTAAATCACATACTTCCAATGATGATGTTACCCGGAAATAAAGAGGGTAGGCTTACAAGTCTAATATGAATCTGTAGATGATTTACTCTTATTCTTGGCTCTAGCAATATCTTATAAAACAGAAAGTTAATTTAAGCATTGGGTACCATAGTTATTAGGAATGTTATAAAAATAAACGAAGATATTGGCTATAAAAGCGCTCTGAGACTTTAGATGATTCCACATAAACCAATCTGTTGCATTATTATTCTTTCCCTTTCTTTTGAAAACTCTAATTAATCTAGTACAGGCTAGTTATAACAAGTAAGTTATGCCCTACTCACCTTCCCGAATAGTCCTATTCTCATCCTTTCTTCATTTGAAAATAAAAAGAGGTCAGTCATGCAAAACTCTTCTATAATAGGAAAGAATTTGTTATTGTTGTTTTTAGAGCAGGGTCTCACTCTGACCAGGGCTAGAGTGCAGTGGCATCATCATAGCTCACTGCAACCTCCAACTTCTGAGTTCAAGCCATCTTCATGCCTCAGCCTCCCGAGTAGCTGGGACCATAGGCATGTGCCACCATGCCCAGCTAACTTTTCTGTTTTTTGTAGAGTTGGTGCCTTGTTCTTGCTCAGACTGGTCTCAAACTCCTGACTTCAAATGATTCTCCCACCTCAGCCTTCCAGAGTGCTAGGATTATAGCTGTGAGCCACCACACCTAGCAAAAGAAACACTTTTAAAAAGTATATATTTTTAGCTAGGCATGATGGCTAACACTTGTAATCCTAGCACTCTGAAAGGCCAAGGTACGAGAATCACTTGAGGCAGGGAGTTCAAGAACATCCTGGACAATAGCAAAACCCCTTCTCTACAAAAACTTGAAAAAAAAAAAACAATTAGCCAGGTGTGGTGGCTCGCAGCTGTAGTCCCAAGCTTCTCTGCAGGCTGAGGTAGGAGGATCACTTAAGCCCAGAAGTTTGAGATTCCAGTGAGCTATGATTACCACTGCACTCCAGCCCAAGCAACTGAGGCCCTCTCTCTAAAAAAACAAAAAGAAAAGTATATATTTCTAGAAATAAGTCAATAATAACACAATATTTAAAGGCCTCCATGTAGTCTGGCTCCCACTGATGTCTCTGTCCTCCCTCTGCCCCCACCACGCTGGTCGCCATGGTTTCTCATGTGTCTTCCCAGTGTGTCATCATATATGCAAGCAAATACACAGCGATATTATTTCCCTTGTCACATACAAAGTAGCACAGTCTAGTCTCTAACTTGCTTTTTTTTTAAGTTAACAATATATCTCGAATAGAAGACCTCAATAGAAAGACGGTTAGTGTAAACACAGGACATGATGACACTGGCATTAAACAAGAAAATTTTCAAATCCTTTCCCACCATACACAAAAATAGTAAGTCCATGAGTAACTGAATGTGAATGTATATATGTGAATTAGCATGATGTAGCCCTTCCACAATGTATGGCTACAATGTATTAAAACATCATGTGATACCATAAATATATATGAGTTTTATTAGTCAATTAAGGAAATAAAAGAAAAAGACATTTGAAAAATAAATAAATGGAGCACCCCTCCCATTCTGTCTTGGTTCTACCACCATAATCATAGAATCTCAGAATTGGATAGTATGGTGAAGGTTTGCTAGCCAGGTATCAAAGCCTCAGCCCTCTTTTTGCTAGGAAAATAGCTAGCCTGCATTTAAGCCTCCTTCCCAGTCAGATGTGGCTGTGTGACTGAATTTTAGCGGATAGAATTGAGCAGAGCATACCTGCAGGACTCCTAGGTCCAGACTATAAAAACGTCCCCACGCAATCCTCCGTGTTCACTCCCAGTCTGTTCTCTCCCAGCAGATGTCAAGCCCAGAGTGACCTCGTATGCCACGTGATGAAGATGGCAGACTCACAAGACAGAAAGGCCTTGTTCCTTGAATTACCACTTGGGAAGAGAGCCACCACAATCAGAAACACCCATTTCTCATGTTCTATGAGTGAGAAAAACATTTCTTATCAAGTTTGACCCCTCAGACATTTTTAGGTTTGATTATTACAGTAGCTAGTATTGCTCTTCCTCAAGTTCTAGACTTCTAGCCAGCTTCCTGCATATCAGGGATCATACAACCTCCAGAGGACTTAGGATATCCTTGAAGAAAGTGGCTGTGCTAGTCACCATTGTGTCTTTAGTGACTAGCATGACAGTGTATGGCATGGAATCAAGAAATATTTTTTGTTTAATTTTTTGGTGCAGGGGGGTGACTGAATGAACACCTGAACACCTCCAGAGATAAAGAATTAATTCACTCCCGAATCAGTCAGTTTAATGTACTTCTATCAGCTTGAATTATTAGAAAATTACCTATACGGAGCCCACATCCATCACCCTTTAACTTGTACTAATTTAGGATTGCTCTTCACAGGCACACAAAATAAGTCTGAGCCTTCTTTAAAGTCACAAACCAAAGGGGTGGGGGGAAGTCAGGGACCTGCAAAAACAAACAGTCTCTGACCCCACCCTGCGTTGGTATGCGACTGTTATTAAGACAGCACTTCAATTATTGACACTAGCACCTCCCATCCCGTCCATGACACATCCTCTGGTGTCCAGGCTAAATAGACTTGTCAATTGTTCTTAAGTTATAGTTCCTAGACCTCTTATTACCCTCTGGGCACACTCAGGTTTGTCACTGTTTCCTGTTCAATAGGTACTCAGGACAAAACATCATGCTCTTGGCACACGCTGATCAGTTGCCCCTCCTCACCAGGACTCCATGCTTTTACTAATGCAGGTTAATATTTTAATGGTCCTTGAGATAGCCATATCGTACTTTGAACCTGTGATCAAACTTCCTACCTCTTCTCTCTCATCTTCCTCAGGTACCAACACACACACTAATTCACTATGTGACCTTGGAAAAATCACTTCACTTCTCTGGGCCTCATTTCTCATGTGAAAAATGAGGAGGTTGGATTAGATGACTTTTGAGATTATTTTTCCCCTTTGAGTTTGCTTTGAGTCTAAAGCAGGCATTTCTGAGAGTGCTCACATTGCACTTTGATGCAGGATCCCTCACTGCTAGCAGCATGAGTGTGTAAATCTGTCTGGAAACACTGAACTCATCAACAACACGAAACTGTACTGGTCATTGTTCTCGGCTGTATTAGACCTGTATCCACAGATATCTGGGTACCGTGTGATAAACTGTTTATGTACGTTAAGGCCAGTGCATTATACTGGACTATAGTGGTCAAGAAAAGAGAAAGTCAGGCATAGGCAAAAAGAAACAAACAAAAATCAGTGAGAACATGGAGGGAACCAGCGCTTGGTTTTCTCTCTAGTCATCTCATCTCATAGTACATTTACTATCCATTGCTTTTTTAACCTAAGGGGTAGTAACCATGAGAAAAGGGACATGCATTTCATTCAATAAAAAGCCTAGTTTGATGTGCTGTCAATTTCCTCATAGCATTTCACACACTGTACAATCATACCCAAAAAAAATACCTTCAGTCATTGGGCAAATAAATATTTACTGGGGAGATCGAATCATGTCTCCCTAGCTCTTGCCCTTGTTGATTTCTTATAAAGCAGACATTTTAACATGCTCTTATCTGGCTTAATTTCTTCTGGTATTTCTGCCTGATGTTGCTCAATCTATGCCTAAGAGGTCAGGTCCACCTCCCACCTTAGACTAAGATTCTACAAATTATTATTTGACCTCCTTTGAAATACTCATTGCCAGCTTTATAACCCGATCTGGGCACACTCCCCATCGGGCCTGCATTTCCTGTGGATGATGCATTGGTTTCCTAGGTGACGGTGGGAAGGAATAGACCTGTTAGCTTGTGGCTTCTGACTCACTCACTGCAATGGACGTCATAGGATCGTGGCTGAACAAATGGATGCTGATAATAAGCATGTGCTTAAGGTAGCAGCGGGGCACTAACGGTTAAAACAATCCCATTGTACCAGCTTCCCCCTTGCTAAGCAAGCCAACAGAACGACATCAATATCGGATCTGAAAAAACAAACAACAGATTTGAAACCTCTCTGAACTCCCAGCCATATGTACATTCACATCCCTAATAATTTGCTCCTTTCCCTGCAGAATTTCCTTTTCCTTTCTGGAATGTGGAAATACCAGGATTCTTTAATGAACTGCTACATGGAGCCTGAACAGAGGGACAAGTGGAAATAAGTTAAAAAGTCACCAAAAGTCTGCTTACTAAGGCTACAGCTGCTTTTGAACTTTCACATTTATTCCCTGAAAGGGGAAAAGTAAACTCACAAGGACTAACCAATCATCAGAGCCCAGAATGAAAAATACATTCTACTGACCGATTCATCTTCAGAAAAGTTGGATTTCATGAAGCCTGGAGACAGAGAGAGACAGAGTGAGAGAGAGATTGCCTTTCTGGCTACCTCTTTTTCTATCAGCTGATTCCAGCCACATACAAGTCTAAGTAGACTGCCTGGAATAAAAATCATGAAGAGTTCCTTTGTCCTTCATGTCTGAACCAGTGAAGACTGAATGGATTCTTTAGATTCTTGAATTCCTTAAATGCCAAGCAAACCTAAAGGTTCCCTGCTGGAGATAATGCATCTTGTTTTCCACTGGGCCTTGAGGGATGCTTTAAATAGCATCAGCAAGCATCTGAATGAATTAGACGGCAAATGTAGGTTAGCTTTATTTAGACAGATAAAGACAAGCAGAAAAAGTTGTCTGGTTCAAGGGCAGTCCAGCCTGACATGACAGCATTTCTCTGAGGGGGGAAATTGCTTTGGGAGAGAGAGGTATTTTGGGCAGAGAGCAAAGTTTCTTGGATCTTCAGGGAAAATGATCGTTAAGTTCTTCATACATAAGATCAGGAATTAAGAATGGCGTGCCACCCACTGAAGGAAAGCACTATAGATTTAAAACATAATACCAACCTTAGCCTCTCTAAATTCACAGGTTATCTTTTCTCTTTCCCATTCCCTGGAAATATCATCCGAGAGGACAAGGTTCCCAGAACACAAGCTGAGCTGGAGAGTTTATGAAGCTACTCGGGAGTGGAATTTGAGGTCCTCAGCAAATTTGGAGTCAGGAAATAATAATGTCCAGATGAAGGGCCCCTGGAGATGTGGAAGCCCAGAAAGGAGGAAAACTGACAGATTTGGGTGCATTCACTCATAAAACAAAAATGTAAACACTTGAGAACAATCGCAACCAACGTGGTTTATTTTTCCCACTTAAATTATTTTCTGAAAATAAAATAAAAATGCTTTCATTTTTTATAAAGAATGCTTTCTTTCTATATCTTTTCTGAAAATAAATGCCTTATGAAAGGCCATCAATCTAGAAAAACTGTGACCATGGGTTTATTTTGTTTGTTTTTACTGTGATATTTACGGCTTCTCTAATTTTTTGCTGTTTTTTTTCCCCAACTGACAAAAGCCAAATGATATTTGATATCTCAAAGTTCAGCCTCTTGTAGGTCCATTAGTAATTAGTTTTAACAGAAAAAAAATTCAATTAGTAAAATATGTTATTTGAGTAAATTATAATTGTAAATATTTAATAATTTTGCTAGAGTAAACCCATTTATATCCAGTACCTAAGCTTTATGTTCACAAAGTAATAATGAATTTATATTTGTTTTAAAAAACCTTTTAAAAAATTAAAGACTTAGTTTTGCACAGATTTTCATTTCTCTTGAAAACTAATTTTTGAGATTTTTTTTAAGGGTTTTGCAACTTCTGAATTTATACATCTTTATATATCACCAAGACATTGTCACAGGGATAAAATATGTTATAATCCCATCATGAAGCAAAATGTAACCTTCATTTTGAATTAGACATTTATGGCACTTTCTCTGTACTTATCATTGGTTCGCTTATTTCTTTCATTCCTTCCTTCAACAATTACATACTGAGTACCTACTGTATACAAATAAAGTGAGCTTCATACTTAGATGTCCCCTTTCTTCATTATTGGTGGCTTTTCTTTCCCTAATCAATTCCTCTCCACTCTGTGTACGCCAAGCTCACTCTATAATTACCCTTGTTGATGAACTGGAGTACATACTAAAAATGTATTCAATGGGGAAGTACAGTTTTTCACTTTAACAAAAGCACACAAAACTTCCCTAGCTCACTGCCAAAAATCTCAATGTTCTTTTAACTATGTGTGAGATTGGCAAAGTCAGTTAATCATATGGAGCTATTACAATTCTAGGAAGGTGATGGAAAGCCAATCACTATAAGGCTAATTATAAAGTAATAGATACAAAAGACTTAACCTGAGTCCCCAAGGCCAAGCTTATTCTAGTACTGTATCAGTTTTTTTTTTTTATAAAATCCCCCTTTCCCTAAAGCCAGTCCTATAGAGTTTTCATGTGTGTAGTTATACAAATCTAATCAAAAGGAAAACTATCCCACCCCCCACACATTTCTTTTGGTTAAGGAACCAACATTTCTAGATGAACTGAAATGAAAAAACTTAATAACATCTCTAGGCTCTGTATTTTTTTGCTCTGACATCTTCAATAACTTCACTATTATTAGAATATCTTTATTAGAAATTCTCATTTTGTGCTGATTATAAGGAGATCTTTTACATGCTATTCAATAAGTCAATTTGAGAACTCGGTTTTAATTTTTTTTTTTTTGAGACATAGTCTCACTCTGTTGCCTAGGCTAGAGTGCCGTGCCATCAGTCTAGCTCACAACCACCTTAAACTCTTGGGTTCACTCCATCCTCCTACCTCAGCCTCTAACATACCTGGGACTACAGGCACCAGCTACCATGCCCAGCTAATTTTTCTATTTTTAGTAGAGACAGGATGTTGCTCTTGCTCAGGCTAGTCTCCAACTCCTGAGCTCAAGCAGTCTTCTTGCCTCCCAGAGTGCTAGGATTATAGGTGTCAGCCACCTAGCCAGTTTTAATATTTTTTTAAGTGCTAGGGAAAAAAAAAAAACCTTTATATGGAGGTAAAAAGCAAAGTTATAATCAATCGCTGATCTAAATAAGTGAAGTATGATGCATGTAACTTTAAAAAATTATAGCAACTTTTTGTGTTTTTCTGTCCTTTATGTTTGCTGCACTAAATATTATTCAGTAATTTTATAACTCTGTAAAGAAGAAAATACTATAACAGCATTTGACTAGGTAAAACAAGAATCACATTTTATTTTTATTTTGTGACATTTGTGGTTCTTCAGCATGACATTGGCATTCTTCCTCTTCTGATGCAACTTCCTTCTCTGTTTCATTTTGTTTTGGTTGAGGTTGTTTCAGCCTCCCCCTTCTCTGAGAAGCCTTTCAGCTTTTCTGTGAGGTTCTGAGCTGTCACTTTGTTTTCTGACTATCCACTTCTGTTTTCTGTGGCAACACCTACATACAAACATCTAGCCGCCTGTCCAAAAGGACACACACCCACACGCTCTCAGACGCATGCACACACAGACACAGATCTGCACACAGGAGCGTGCACACACGCACAGCCTTTACGCTTCCACCCGGCTGCGGGGAGCTCCAACCACTCCAGCTGTTTTCTTGCACTGGCCACAAAAGCAGCAGCAGAATCTCTAATGTCAGGAACCAGCACAAATAAATGCAGCGGCTTTCAAAGAAGCACTTACGTCACCTGGACCAAGGAACCACAGCTAGAGGTTCAAGATGGTAGAGCCACACACTTCAGGTCATATGGAGTGAGGAGAGGTGAAGAAACAAGATCTGGGGCTCTGTCCCGGCTGGGTCTGTTAACACCCAGGTACTGTTACTTTAAGGCTCAGTGCCTGGCTCCCCTCTCTCTGAGGCTGTTCCTGACATGCTGACTGTTCCTCCCACTCTGTAACTCTACAATCCTTGTTAGGTAGATGCTTTATCACCCTCATCCTCTTAACAAGCCCATTCAATTAAAAAACATTTTTTAAAATTATCTCTTAAAAATGTTGTTTGTATTTCATAATGTTAGGAGGTACAGATGTTTCCTTGACATACTTTTGTACGGATTGAGTCAGAGTTATACATGTATGTGTGCCCTTTACCCAGAGAATGTGCACTCTACCCAGTAGGTGTGAAATTAACCATCCCCTCCCCGCTACCCCTACAGCTTGATTTCCATTGAGATTTACTTCTGTATGTGCACTTAAAGAGTTAATAGATTAGTTCCAGTTTGGTATTGAGTACATGTGTTTATTTCTCCATTCTTGCGATGCTTCATTTACAAGAATGATTGCCAGTTCTCTCCAGGTAGTCCAAAAAAATACGAAATTACCATTTTTTTTTAAATAGCTGAGTAGTATTCCATAGAATGCACAGACCACATCTTGAGAGACGGGCTGTGCTCTATCTCCCTGGCTGGAGTACAGTAGCATGATTGCAGTTCACAGCAGCCTTGAACTCCTGGGCTAGACGGAGCACTTTCAAAGGCATGGACCTTGGCTGATTCATCTTCAGTCTTAGTAACCGGTAAATCATGGCATTCAGTAAATATTAGACAGGTGAATGGAATCCACTGCTTCCCTCCCATAGAGAAAATAGAGACTGACTTTGGTGGAAGGGGAAAGGTAAGAGCGTTGCAAAGGTGTCTCTACTCTTTAAAGTTACACAGGAAGTGAAGTGCCTAGTCACCAGGTGGACTCCGTGGGAAAGTTCCTCAGCAACAAACAGGCTGCCTCGCCACCATCCCACCCTTGGGATTTCTTCTAGTGACCAATAAATAAGTCCAATCCTACTTATAAGATTTTAAAAAAACTTGCAGTGCAAATGAGAAGGAATTGTTCTATCAAGGAAGGTTGCGTAAGTAATGGAAAAATGTGGCACATTGATCAATAAAACTGATGTTGCAGAGTAAAATGTTTTGACATTTGAAACGTTTTAGCATCGAGAGGATAACAGATGAGATGGTACTGTGCGAGGCTCTTTATTCGCGTGATCTTATTTTAATCCTCACAAAAACCCATAAAAGAGATGTTATTGCGAGGCTCAGAAAGGATAAGAATTAAGACATAGTCCTAATACTAATACTCATCAGAGCTTAGACTTGAACCCAAATCTGCCTGATTCCAAAATCCTTTCTTCATTCCTCTTGAATCCTCCCAAGAGCTATTTTTGAAATGTTGACATTAACTTTTCCGAGAGGTTGAAAAATAAAGATCGAATATTTATTGAGAACTGATTATGGGCCACACACGAGGCTGGGCAATATAGTATAGAATAAAATAAAGCAGCCTGTGTGCAAAGAGCTAAGTAGGGAGTGCAGGAAGTTGACACATAAACAAAGGCTGAATAATAGACAATGATGTAAGGGTTACCGAGAAAAGGATCATCTTGAACTTGAGAACTAAAGGAAGGAGTGGTTGGTTCTGAGTGTGCAAAGAAGGTAAGGAAAGTTTCACTGAACCCTGGAAGATGGTTCTGAGAAGATGCTGAGTAGAGCAGGGAAAGAGGCCCAGATGGCAGGACATGGCAGAGTAAGAGAACAGGTTACAGGAGCTGGGTGGGAAAGTTCATGTGAGTTCAGTATGTGGCTGGAATAGTGGAACGGGAAGATGGATTGGAAGCAGACCAGAGAAGATTCTGAATAAGAGTCTGAACCTGAAATGGGGAATTATTGAAGGTTCTTAAGTAGGGGAAAGCAAAGATCCAATCAAATCTTCGACTAAAACATCCCAAATTATTGCTGAATCCATTCTGATTCCATCAGATCACAAGCACACAAAGTACATAAAGCAGAAAAATATAGAAAATCAATATTCTTAATCAAGACTTTTAAAAAAGGCCCATTTACTTCTGAAAGAAAAAAAAAAACAACACAGCAAATGAGGGGATCTATCCTGAATATACAACTCCAACGTGGCCAGCCCTCTTCCTCTTGCATCGGCCAGGAATAGGCTCCTTCTCATGACCCACAAGAGAACTCCATCAACCAAAAAACCCAATGCAACAAATACAATCCCCTCCTCCTCACCAAAGAAAAAATTCCAGCAGGGAAATGACAATTCCTTTCACTTCCTTCCTATTCAGAAGCCAGATCATGAAGATTGCTAAACTGTTCTCCCACCTCAATATGGCCAGACAAATACCCTAGAATGGGAACTGGATCCTGATGGCTTAATTGAGTTAAAAGGAAAGTGCAGAGCCTCTAAAAGCCTCTCAATGGTCTCAGAGAGGCTCTCACGGCTCTGAAAGCCCCGGTGGCGTTTCTCTGTTCCTTGGTTAGGGAGGAGCAGAATGAACTTCCTAGCACAGAATTCAAAAGCACTGGAAGTCAGCAGTTCTGAAAGACTGCAGAAAGGTCTTGTTTACATTTTTCTCTTGGGCTGAAACCCATCTATTTAAACTTTAACCAGAGGCAATTATAAAACCATGGTAAGCCAGAGATGGCAGCCTGCTCAAGACAGGGAGACAGATGCCAACAGTCTGGCATTGAAGAAGGAAAGAGAGAGGAATATTCTGAAAAAGGAGCCAAGGAAGAATAACAAAGGTTTTGGAAGCAAAAGGTGTCACCTAGGCAGCTAGTCTTTGTGAGTAATGTTGTAGGGGGGAAAGTGGTGTGGGAGGGGAGGGGAGAGGTGAGGCGGCAGAGCTGGGCTGCCATTAGCCCACCAGTCGGAAAGTCCCACAGCCAACTGCTATGGCACCCCTGTCCACACCTTCTTCCCCTCTTGGGTCAAAAGTGCATTAACCCAGAGAATCAGCAGCCATGAGAGGCCAGCCTGGAGCAGACACACCCAGCCTGCCCGGACAAAGGTCCTCTTCTTCTTAGGCCAAGCCTCCTCTTCAATTCAGGTTTTCCTGGCAAAGACTTACACCAGAGCCTTGCTGAGCAGCCCGGTGACATCCGAGGAAATACCCCATTTGACAAAGGCTCCTAATCCAGCTGCTAATAAACTGAACAAGTTACCATGCCCTGATCAGGGTTCTGGAATTTGATGAATCCTCAGAACAAGCTCAGGGAGAGATAGTCAATGCTCCAAAGTGAATGTTTTCATTCTGTATTTGAGGATGTTCGTGGACCTGACACTAACATTGGGCTGGTTTTAGAAGCCTATACAAAATATGAGGAGACCCACAGGATGCCAGCTGCTACAGACTGAATGTTTATGTCCCCTCTAAATACATATATTGCAAATCTAACCGGCAAGGTGATGGTATTAGGAGTGATGCCTTTGCAAGGTATGAGGGCTTTTTTTTTTCTTTTACAAAAAAGACCCTAGAGAGCTGCCTTCCTTCCTGCTACCATATGAAGACATAGCAAGAAATGTCAGCTATGAACTAGAAAGTGGGGCTTCACAAGACCCCACATCTGCCGTGCCTTGATTGTATACTCCCCAGACTCCAGGATTTCTAATGTTTATGAGCCAGCCAGCCTGTGGTCTCTTGTTGCAGCATCCTGAACAGACTAAGGCCCCAGCCCTGCATCTCCCACATGTCAATGTCTCTGACAGTCTACCCCTTGATGTTAGTTTACTCCTTTGAATTTTAAAACTTTTTGGTGTTAGTGACCCTATCAAAATGCAAATGGCATGTATAGAGGAGAGGCCATAACTCAAATGCTACCCACTAATATCTTAGCAATACCAGTCCTAGACAGCCTAGCACCTGGGGCCTATGGGACAAAGATCCAGGAAAAGCATTTTGGAGATGGAGAATAGGCAGAGGCCTTGGGAAGTCTGAGCAGGAAGCTGGCAGGAGGCATGGAAGAGCCAGAGGCAAATCTGTCTGTAGAGCAATGAGGCCTAATCCTACAACCCAAGTGAGAGTTTGTGCAGGTGGCAGGAACCCAAGTTCACCCTAACGTTCTGTATATCCTTCTCTGCTAATCAGTTCTTACCAGGAAAAGACATTTGGGGCACAGCCAGAGGAACACATGGAAGGTCAGAAGATTGGAAGAGCACCCTGTGACATTCAGGGTCAATGCCATGGAATTCCAGAGCAAGAAGGCTAAGGTCATGGGCTTCTCTCCAGACTAGTTTGTACCCTCACAAGAAAATGTGTCCTATAGCTCTGAACTGCTCTCCTGCCCCCAGCCAACCATCTAAAAAATTCATGATCCTGTTCACAATGTTGGGATGACTTCCTGCAAACTCACCCTAATTGGTGACAGATCCCAAAGTAATGTCCTTGCTCCTGTGGGGGCAGGGAACTTCATACCCGGACAATGACATAGTATTTGAAATTTTATTTCTTAAAATTTGCATGAGTAGAATTTGCTTCCTTGTGCCTGATCCCTGGCGAAAAAGAAGCACTGACCCTGATATGTTCTGTGGGATGAAGCTTGTGAACACCTGACTGCCAGTGGATATCCTAAGAGCCACACAGACTTTTCAGAGGTATACACACATTACTCAATACCCAATAGTGGGTGTTATACTTTGGGGAAGATATTTTGCAAGATCAGGCATGAAACCTCCAAAGGTAATCCTGGAAGATGAGCTAAACCAGAAAGGCAGTATAGCATAGTGCAGTGGTTAAAAGCATGAATGCAGGAGCCATACTGTGTGCTACTAGCTGTGTGACCTTGAGCAAGTCACTTAACCTCTCTGGTCCTCACTTTTCTCATCCATTAAATTCAGACAATGGTATTTCCCTACTCAGAAGGTTGTTGTAAAGAATATATGAGTTAATATTTAAAGGATTAAATATAGTTGATATTTAAAAGGACTTAGGAAAGTGGTGCATAGAAAAAACTATTTCAGTGTTATTTTAAAAACATATGAAATATGTTTTTCATGTAAAATATGATCCAGTTTCCAGGTCTGGAAACCTCAGTTGGTTCTATGAGTGAGACGGTCTCCTATGAAGGTCTTCAGTTGGCTCTGGCCTGCACCTCACCAGCATGAGGAGGGAGAAGGGGGTCCTGAAACCTTCCTCCTCTGGCGCTAAGTGAGGTGCTTCAGTTCTATCTTGAATCTTAGCCACATGTGCGCCTAGGGCCAAGGCCAAGCCAGAACCAACACCAGAGAACTCTGCCCAGCGCCTGGACCAGAAATGGGAATCCCTCCGGGTGCTGCCAGACCCTGTGTCTGTGCTGTCACTGAAGGCTGCACTTAGCTGTCCATCTTGAATACCACGCCCCAGGCCAGGCCAACAGGAAACAAAGAAAAGCCATCCCCGAGAAAGGTAGGAAAAGCCGGGGAGCAGCAGGTGGCGGGAAGAGGAAACCAAACACACTCCAGGAACAAAGTAGAAAAGCTGAAGTAAGTACCAGGAAACTTTCTGGTCTCTCTATTTTTGGCCAAGTGAATAAAACAAACACAAGAGAATAAACCCAGCGCTAGAATCAGACAGAGCCGGGGGAGTGAGGGAACAAAGACGGCGCTCGACATAACTGCGGATACTTGCTCGGATACTTGCTGATTCCCCACCCTGCCTCTGTGCTGTACTCCTGGGGCTGCAGAGCCGCCGATACCTTGGCCCAGTAATGATTTCATCTCACAGTCTTCCTCCCACTTTGTATTTTTTTTCCTTCAAAGTCTGTGGCAATTCTGTTTTCAGAAGTAGAAATAGTATCTATGTTAGGCAAGCTGAAGCCAGAAGAGCTCAGATAAGCTTAACTAAGAAGGAGAGAATAGTTGGTGTGACCAGGACAAATATCATATCCCAGATATTCTAAATTCTTCCCCTCTATGCCCTGAGAAGTGGCTTTGTTTGCTGAACTGGCTCACAGAGCTCCTGGGCCGGGCGTCCTGCCAGGCACCAGAAATGCAAGTGTGACCACAGCAAGGCCCTGCCCTCAGGAAGCTAACATGCCTTTTCTTAATGACATTTTTAAAAATCGTTGTAAAAATGCACACAATGTAAAATCTACCAGTTCACATTTTTAAGTGTACAGTTCACGGATGTTACGTTCACACTATTGTGCAACCAATCTCTAGAAATTTTCCATCTTGCAAAACTGAAACTCTATACCCATTAAACAACTCCCAGTTCCCTCCCAGCCCCCAAGCAGCTGTTATTCTACTTTCTGTTTCTATGAGTTGACTACTTTAGATACCTCACGTAAGTCTAATCACATAGTATTATCTTCTTTTTTTTTTTTTTTTTTAGACAGAGTCTCACTGTTTCGCCTCAGTAGAGGGCTATGGCATCACAGCTCACAGCAACCTCAAACTCCTGGCCTTAAGCGATTCTCTTGCCTCAGCCTCCCAAGTAGCTGGGACTATAGGGGCATGCCACAACACCCAGCTATTTTGTGGTTGTAGTTGTCATTGTTGTTCAGTAGGCCCAGGCTGGGTTCGACCTGCCAGCTCCGGCCCATGTGGCTGGCGCCCTAGCCGCAGAGCTACAGGCGCCAAGCCAGTATTATCTTTTTCTGACTGACTTCACTTAGCATAAAGTCCTCAAGGTTCATCCATGTTGTGGATGTGTCAGAATTTCTTCCCTTTCTAAGGCTGCATGATATTTTATCATATATATATATACTGTTTACTGCATTTTGTTTATCTATTCATCTGTCAATGGACACTTGGGTTGCTTGCACCTCTTGGTTCTTGCGCATAATGCTGCTATAAGCGTAGGTATACAAATTTGTCCTCAAACTCACTCTTTTGAGTTTATGCCATCATATTATATAGTAGAGCATCTATAAATTGACCACCCAATGGACTGTAACAAACTGGTCAACATACAGAGGTCAACATAAGGAACTAAACTGGACTGATATGTACATGTGGTGCGTGTCCAGCCTATGAAAATTAGGTCAACTTAAGGAGGCGGTCAAAGTAGGGAGATGATTCACTATGGAGGCCTTATTTGGATCATTTATTTGTCTATTGGCCCAAATAGATGTTTAGCTGCATAGGGATCTGTTTTATTTATCTTTGTATCCCCACTCCTGTACAGTGTGGGCACATAGTAGGAACTCAACAAATATTTGTTGAACAAAAATAATTTATTTTTACACGTCTTAGTCACTACTATTGCAGCTGGCTTGTTTTGCATACTTTAATAAATAAGTTGTGCAATGTTAATGAATGCTATTTTGATTATATTTACATGCTAAGCTAGTTTATATAAGAAGATTAGTATAAAAAAAATCTAAATCCCAATCAAAATTCACTTTCCAGATGAAATGTCATTGACACCTGCTCCCCACTCACTTTGCTTAAAATCAGTTCTTATTACTTTTATCCCTTTCCTTCTCTTCCAGGAGTCATGGCACTGCATCCCAGACCAGAACACCCAGGAGGGCCTCTGCAGCTCATCCTGCTGAATAAAGCCAGGTGTAGGCCCAGAGTGGGCTGGCTTAGCTCAGAAATGTTCCTTGAGGATTGTTTTTATGAGGCACAGAATGAACAAGGCAAAGCCCTATCTCTGCAGGAACTCAGTCTTGCAGCTCTGTCTGGGTCTTCTTGGCTGCAATTTTTAGTAAGAGGCCTCAGTTTCTCAGATGTGGAAAACAGTATTTACCTCCATTCCCTGTGTCCAGATGACGAACAGGACATAACTATAGTGTTTACAAAACATGAGGACCCAGAAGACATTGGGAAAATTCTGAGTAGTACTGTATCTGATGATAATGACTGCATGGAGCAGTGACAGTGGTAGAAGCTAGTTCCATGATCCTTCACAAAACAGATGTTGGGATTATGATTTCTGGCCAAGGTAGCATTGTTGTAGCTCAACCTTTGGAGCACTTGCTCAGTGATGGTTATTAAAATGTAAAAGAAAAAAATTAAAAGGCACAGTTGTCCTAAAATATAAACTTTCCTATGGACCAGAAATGCAAAACAATGAATGGGGCTTGAAGACATGGGTCTATTTGTCTCCAGGTCTGAAAGGAGACAGAAGATGCTAGAATGGCACTTAGGTGGGGCAGGTAAGTGAGCCTAAAAGTGATCTACAATGGAGAGTGGGCAGTGGGTGGTAAACCAGGTACACTGCTCAAACCCTCCTTAGCCTAAGAGTCCCTGCCCCACACTCAGAAATTGGCCTGGTGATGGTCTTACATGAACAATAGGGCAGGAAGGAAGAGCAGGTGATAGGAAACTGGATCAAGCACAGTTCTTCATGACTGAATCTAAGACCTAAATGTGAGCAATAAAATTTTATACTTGTAGAAAAATAATAAGAGATTAAAAAATATATATATATAAGAGATTATCTCTCTATCTTTGGGATAGGGAAGAACTTATTAAATAAAGTATAAAACATAAAGGAAATATGGATACATTTTACCACCTTAAAATATAATAGAAAGGCATCATCGACAAAGTGCAAAGACAAGCTTCAACTGAAAGAAGATATTTTCCCAGACAGAAAGTCATCAAAGTATTAGTATTCAAAAATGATAAAGAACTCCCATGAAGTGAAAAGAAAAATAAACTAGAAAGAAAAATTGAACAAACTGTGGTATATGTATACCATGGAATACTATGCAGCCATTAAGAAGGATGGAGACTTTACGTCCTTCATGTTCACATGGATGGAGCTGGAGAATGTTCTTCTGAGCAAAGTATCGCAAGAATGGAGGAAAAAGTATTCAATGTACATATCCCTATTATGAAACTAATTTATACCTTTTATATGAAAGCTATAATCAAATAGCCTAAGAATATGGGGAGGGGGGAGGGAGAAGGGAGGGGGGGAATGGGTGGAGGGAGGGGGATTGGAGGGACCATTTCTGAGGTTTATCTTACAGGGGTACAAGTGAATCTCTCTAAGAGTAGAATGAGAATGTTTTAAAACTATAACTGAGAAAATGACATGAAGGCTGTGTTGATCAGTTTGATGGAAGTATTTCGGATTGCATGTGAAAACTCCACACTGTACCCCAGGTGCATTAATGTACATAGTTACCATTCAATAAAAAAACAAAACAAAACTGTGAGCCAACTATAACTAAGTCTTTTTTTTTTTTATAAATTACCAAGTCTATTATATTCTGTTATAGTAATACAAAATGGACTAAGACAGAGCCCCTTGTGAAAGACTTGGAGACTTCTTTGTTCTAGGCATTTGAGGAATTTTTGTTTAATTACTAGGTGACCACTAATCTAACTGAGAAAAATTATGATGGCCACCTGTAACAAAGAATCAGACTTTATAAGATTGGTTCAGAAATCTCAAAATAAATCAGCAACAATAAAAATGAAAACAAACTTTGGAAAGGAAGGAAAGAATCAGATTTTCAGGGTCACCAAATTATATTACATAAAATATCTAGTTTTCAACAAAAAAATTATAAGACATGCAAAGAAATGAGAAATAATGGCCTACATATAGGGAAAAGTTAATAAAAATGTTTCTAAGGAAGCCTGGAAATTACACTTAATAGACAAAAGACATTAAATAAGCATTTGATATACATTCATATAACTAAAGGAAACCATGTTTAAAGAACTAAAGGAAAATATGGGAATGATGTCTCACCAAATAGAGACTATAGTGACAGAAATTATAATAGAGAATTAGTAGAGATTCTAGAGTTTAAAAATGCAATAACAGAAAAAAATTTCAGTACAATGACTTGGCAACAGATTTGAGCAGACAGAAGAAAGAATCAGCAAACTTAAAAGTAGGTCAACTAATACTATCCAATTTGACAAAGAAACAGAAAAAGAGTGAAGAAAATGTGAATAGGGCCTTAGAGACCTGTGAAATACCATCAAGTATAGAAAATATGTATAAGAGTACTTCCAAAATGAGAGGGAATGGAGAAAGTGGCAGAAAGACTATTTGAAGAAATAATGGCTGAAAACTTTTTAAATTTGATGAAAAATTTTAATCTGATATCCAAGAACTTTAATGAACTGAATTTTCATGAATCAAAGAAATCCATACCTACAAATATTGCAATCAAGCTGTTGAAAGTCAAAGACAAAAAGAGAATCTTGTAAGAAGTAAGATAGAAGTGTCCCATCACATTCAAGGGATCATAAAGGAAATTAACAGATGATCTTTCATTGGAAAATATGAAGGCCAGAATGCAATGAAATGACATGCTCAAAGTGCTTGGGGGTGGAGAAAGCTGTCAGCCAAGAATTCTATATCTGGCAAAAGTATACTTCAAAAATTAAGGAGAAATTCAGACATTTCCAGATAAAAAGAAACAGAGAGACTTTATCGTCAAAGTGACTTACTAAGATACTTTCAAGATGAAGCAAAAGGATACCAGAATGTAACTCAAATCCACCTAAGGAAATAAAGACACCAGGAAAGGTAACCAAAATATGTTAATATAAAAGGTAATGTAAATGTGATTTTTTTGTTTATGACTTTTCCCCTATCTAATTTAAAAGAAAACTGCATAAAACATTAATTATGAATCTATGTAGAGGGGCACACATGCATAAAAGTGTAATTTGTATGACAATATTAGCACAAAGGTGGGGTAGGGAGCAGAGCTATATCAGAAAAAAGTTTTGTATACTGTTGCAATTAAGTTGGTATTAATACAAACTAGATTATTAATATGTTAATTTTAATTTATAGAGCAACCACTAAGAAAATAACTCTAAAAAGAATAGTAAAAGTAATGATAAGTAAATTAAAATGATACAATATAAAATATCTTATTAACATAATAGAAGTAGTAATAGAGGAAGAAAGGAACAAAAGATATAAGAAAAACAGAAAATAAATAATAAAATGGTAAACATAAAAATATTTTATCAGTATTCACATTAAATATAAATGGTTTAAATACTTTAATTAAAAGTCAAAGGTTGGCAGAATGGACAAAATAAAATTGATCCAACTATACACTCTTTATAAGAGACAAACTTCAGGTCCAAAGTTATACAGAAGTTGAAAGTACACATTCAGGAAAAGAGAGACCATGTAAGCAGCAACCAAAAGAAAGTTGGAGTGGCAATACTAATACCAGACAAAATAGACTTTAAGACAAAAATTGTTACTAGAGATTGAAGCTCCTTGGAGGCAAGATGGCTGACTGGAGCCAGCTTTCCACAAAGGCTCCTGTCCAGAAGGAGAGTTAAAGGACAAAGGTTTATCAAGTAAGCCAATGGTTTATAGCTGAGCCAAGAGAGAAGGTTGAAGAACGCACATCAACCCTGCTGAGGCTAACTGCAACCACAAGGATACAAATGAAAGGTACAAAATCCATAGCCAAGTGGATGGGAGTCCCCTCCTCCATGAGAAGGGCTCACAGTATACTCCATACAAACAAGCGAGCAGAGTTCAAATGTCCTCCCATTTTATCCCATGGGAGAAACCCTCTAAAAACTGGACCTCCTTCCCCTACTAGGGTGCCATGGCACTCTCCTGCCAGGCATAAAACTGTATAAAACTGTATATATTCTCTACCTGCAATTCTGAACTCCCAGCTCTCCTCTCCACTCTTACCCTGAGGTCTGGAAGCCTGTCCCCCATGGAGTCCAGATTCTTGGGCACTTTCTTGAGAGGTTTGGACAGGGCAAGGGCTATTGCTGGTCTGTACTGATTCTGCAGCACAGGAGTAAGGAGAAGACGGTCAACTGAGAGGGAGACATATAGGAATGGCAGTGCCCCAAGGCACAGAGCAGCAGCCATAGTGGTGGGAGAACACTTAGAGAACTAAAAATAGACCTGCCATTTGATCCTATAATTCCTCTACTAGGTATATATCCAGAAGATCAAAAATCACACCAGAAATCAACATTTGTACCAGAATGTTTATTGCAGTCCAATTCATAATTGCTAGTCGTGGAAGAAGCTCAAGTGCCCACTGACCCACGAATGGATCAATAAATTGTGGTATATGTACACCATGGAATATTATGCAGCCTTAAAGAAAGATGAAGACTTTACCTCTTTCATGTTTACATGGATGGAGCTGAAACATATTCTTCTTAGCAAAGTATCTTAAGAATGGAAGAAAAAGTATCTGATGTACTCAGCCTTACTATGAAACTAATTTATAAAGCTATAGCCCAAGAATGTGGGGAAAGGGAAAAGAGAGGGGAGGGGAGAGGGAGGATGGGTGGAAGGAGGGTTATTGGTGGGACCACATCTAAGATGCATCTTACAAGGGTACATGTGAAACTTACTAAATGTAGAATATAAATGTCTTAACACAATAACTAAGAAAATGCCATGAAGACTATGCTAACCAATTTGATGAAAATATTTCAAATTGTATATAAAACCAGCACATTGCACCCCATGACTGCATTAATGTACACAGCTATGACTTAATAAAAAAAAATTGTTACGAGAGAAAAACAAGGACATTTTTAATGATAAAAGAGAAGGCTACAAATGCCTTCATTGAAAAAGAAGAAAGATCAGAAACCAACAACTTAATCTTCCACTTTAAGAAATTGGAAAAAGAAGAATAAGATAAACTCAGAACTAGGAAAGGAAGGAAATTATAGATGTTAAAATAGAAATAAATGACATGGAGAATAGAAAAACAATAGAGAAATATCAACAAAATCAAAAGTTGGTCCTCTGGAATGATTGAGAAAACTGATGAAACTTTAGCTAGAGTGATTAAGACAAAAGTGAAAAGACTCAGATTACTAAAATCAGGAATAAAAGATGGGATATTTCTACCAACCTTACAGAAATAAAAAAAATTATAAGAGAATTCTATGAGCAATTGTAAGCCAACAAATCAGATAACATAGATAAAATGGATTTAAAGCCAGGTGTGGTAGTGTATACCTGGAGTCCCAGCTAATTAGGAGGCTGAGGCAGGAGGATAAATTGGGTGCAGGAGTTAAGGGATGCTATTACTGTGCCTGTGAACAGCCACTACATTATAACCTGGACAACATAGCAAGAGCCCATCTCTAAAAGAAAGACAAATCTCTAGAACAACACTACCAAAACAGAATTTTAAAAAGAGACTATTTCAAAGTACTATATTTTATTACTTACAATATGTTCTCTGACAGAAGTAGAACTAGAGATCAATCACAAAAAGATAACCAGAAAATTTCCAAGAGTTTTGGAAATTAAGAAATATAATCTGGGGCCAAGCATGGTAGCGCATGCCTATAATTCCAGCACCTTGGGTGGCTGAGGTCAGAGGATCACTTGAGACCAGGAGTTAGAAACCAGCCTGAGAAACATAGCAAGATACTTTTTCTCAAAAAAAAAAAAAAAAAAGGAAAAATTAACTGGGTCTGGTGGTGAGCACTTGTAATCCCAGCTACTCAGAAGGCTGAGGCAGCAGCATTGCTTGAGTTTGAGTCTGCAGTGAGCTGTGATTAAGTTACTGTATTCTAGTCCAGGCAACAGAGTGAGAACCTGTGGCAAAAAAAAAAAAAAAAAAAAAAAAAAAAAAAAAAAAAAAAAAAAAAAAAAAATAAAAAATTAAAAAAAAAAAAAAAAAAAAAAAAAAAAAAAAAAAAAAAAAAAAAAAAAAAAAATAAAAAAAAAAAAAAAAAAAAAAAAAAAAAAAAAAAAAAAAAAAAAA
>CAUYQV010017509.1:0-55220 GCA_963574575.1 Galagoides demidoff
TCCCAGCTACTTGGGAGGCGGAGACAGGAGACTCGCTTGAGCCCAGGAGTTGGAGGTTGCTATGAGCTGTGATGCCATGGCACTCTACCCAGGGGGATAGCTTGAGGCTCCGTCTCAAAAAAAAAAAAAAAAAAAAAAAAAGAAAACAACTTTCCTAAATAAGAATAATAATTTCTTATTCTCTTTTTATCTGCATTATTTATCAATTTATTCACATTTTATTTTCCTTTCTTTGAGAAATTAATGCAGATTTTATTTCCTCCATGTAAAAATCTCTAGTAGGCAGCCTTTTTAATTCTAACAGATAAATAGATTTGAAATAACTCCTGTTTTCATGAGAGTAATTAAACCCAGCAAATCACTTTAGTATTTTTATATACTCAGGCAAATACACAAAATTCTAGTTATCATAGAAATAAAATGAATTAAAAAATAAAACTATGGAAATTAAACTTCAAAAATCCTATAGAAAGCTCTATTATGTTTGTACACGTGTTAATGTGAATGAGGGAGGCTCACTATAATCTGATTTTTTTCCTGAACTATGTGATGTCTGCTAAAGCAGTTATCTTAACTGAATTTCAGAAGAGAAATTATCTGGCCAACAACACTGCACACATTTTATACCACTAGAAGACAGTAAACTCCTTGCTATCCAGAACTCAAGCAACTGGCACTCAACCAGGTCCAGAAAAAAAGTCAGAGTTTAAAGTTGGTGTTCCATGCAGTCAGTAAGCCAATGCTTTGTGTGTCACTCCTGTAGTTCCCATGTGTTCTCTGTAACAGTTTTAAGTGTTAATTTGTGTTACTTGAAGTTAAAATTTGGTAATGAGGTTGAAAAGTGTATTGACTGCCACTTAACTAAAATTATATACTGCATTTGCAAATCTGTTTTATAATACTGTAAAACTGTTATAGTAGGTGAAGTTTGTCTTTGTCTTAATTTGCTTTTAATTAGTCTATTTCAATATTAATACCAAGTCAAGTCAACACAGAGTTAGGGGCATCCAACCTACAGCCTGCGGGCTACATGCAGATTATTTGAAGGCTATTTTGCCTGTCTTTGGTGTTGGACATCACAAAAAATATACATGTACCTTTTCTCTTGCTCATCAGCTGTCATTAGTGTTTGTGTTATTTTACATTTGTGGTCATCTATTTTGCTAATCCATGTGTAATGCAGTTCTGAATACTTCCTGCAGGCCAGGTCTGAGCTTAACAAATTTCCTCAGTGTTTGCTTATCTGAAAAAGTCTTTATTTCTCTCTAATATAAAAAACTTAATTATGGAGTGCAAAATTCTAGGCTGGCCATTATTATTCTATCTGAGAAAATTGAGACTGGGCCCCCTCATTATTCTGGCTTATAACGTTTCAGCTGAGAAATATGCAGTTTGCCTGATGGGTTTTCCTTTGTAAGTTACCTGATGTTTTTGCCTTGTAGCCCATTGGAGTTCCTCTGTTGTGTTAACTTTGGCCAGTCTGATGACTACATATGATGATTGCCTCTTTGCAATGAATTTCCCAGGTATCCGTTGTACATGGATGTATAAATTTCCCATAAGACCAGGGAAGTTTTTCTTAATAGTTCTCTCAAATTGGTTTTCCAACTCCTGTGTTTTTTCTTTACCCTCAGGGATGTCTATGATTGTTACCTTAGTTCCCTTTACATAATCCCTTATTTTTTGTAGGCTTTGCTTGTTTCTCATTTTCTCTATTTTTTGACTGACTTATTTAATTCAAAAGTGTTTCCTCAAGCTCTGAAATTCTTCTCTATGATCTAATCTATTCTTCTTTCCACTGTTTTTTTTTATTTTCTTAAATAAATATTTCATTTCTAGAAGTTCTGTTTTATTTTCTTAAAATAATTTAACTTTTCTAGTGGTTTTAAAATTTATTTTCTGTATTATTTTTGTGGTTTCTTTCTTTTGGGTTTCCATTTTCTCTTGTATCTTCTTGAGCTTCCTTATAATCCATATTTGAAAGTATTGCTCATTTTAATTTTATTTTATTCATTGGTAAGGAGTTATTGTTTTCTTTTGGGGCTGTTATTTCATTCTGATTTTTCTTATTTCTGGAGTTCTTTCACTCTTCTGGCTTCTTGATTGAGACCTGGGCGTCCTAAGCCTGGCTTGCAGACCTGTCTCTGGGTCCTTGATGATTTATCCCTGACTATGCCAGTGAAAGAGTTGCTGGTCCTGAGTGCCTGATGGAGTATTCTAGTGGTTTGATGAACCTCTCAAGTTATGCTTGACCTGTGATCTTTACCTCTTCACAGTAGTGTGAATTGAATTATGTCCCCCAGATTAATCTCTGAGAAGGCAGGTGGTACTTGTGGTATGAATCATACACTGCATGTTTGTTTGAATCGAAAGACTTATGTTGACCTGTCCAGTTGTTTCCCTGTTGTTGGTTGATATTTGTGTGGAAGAGCCAGCTGGTGACGTGTCTTGCTTGTGCCAGTGGTAAGCCCTGGCCTACCAGGTGAAGAGCACATGAGTACCCCAAGCTTTTGAAGGGACCCTGTAGCTCATAATCTCTACTCTCACTAAGGTGAGGGAAGAAGAAAGATAAATTTTGTCTGGATTGTGAGGGCCTTAAAAAGCTTCAAAGCTGTGGCAGGGCTCAGAGGTTCTTTTATGGCCACTAGGGGAAGATACTGGTATGAGATTCAGAGAAGACTAGAAACCAGGAAGGCTATTTTACCCTCTTCTGTCCTGTAGGGATTCCATTAAGAAGTCTTTTGCCAGATAAATCAGAATTCCTTTACATGTTATTTGCTTATCTCTCACTGCTAGTAGGATTTTCTCTTTGTCTTTGATCTTTGGGAGTTTGATTATTAAATGCCTTAGGGTAGTTTTATTTGGGTTCAATCTTTTTGGTATTAGAAGATTTTCTTATACCTGGATATTTATATTTTTCTCTAGTTTTATTTATTTGAATAAACTTTCTACCTCTTGCTTTTGCTCAGTTCCCTCTTAAACATAAAAAATTCTTAGATTTGGTTTTTTGATGTGATTTTTCTTCTTTTTTTTTAATGTACTATAGGTGATTTTTATTCCTTTTCATTCTTTTTTCTTCTCTCTGTATTTTCAAATAGCCTATCTTCAGACTCACTGATTCATTCCTCTGATGGGTTCATTGTGCTTTGAGAGTCTCTAAGGAGTTTTTCATTGCAGCACATATTCTTCTCAGTTCCAAGATTTCTATTTGAAGTTTTATTATTTCAATCTCCTTTTAAATTTCCTTTGATAAATTTCTGAATTGCTTTTCTTTGTTATCTTGTTTACCTAGTTTCCTCAAAACTGATATTTTGAATTCTTGGTGAAAGAGCTCACAAATTGCTATCTTGTTAGAGTTAGGGCTCTTGTTTACTATATATGGTGTTAAGGAACACTATGGGTATATAATATAATAATTTAAAAAGTAATTTGGATAGTATATATAATATAGTAATTTAAAAATAATAATTTAAAAAGTTTTGGCTGTTTGTTATCTTACTAAACCAATAATTGCTATCCTGAGCTGACCAGTGTGCCACCTATTTTTCAGCTGCTATCATCATTGAGTCAAAAAAAACTTAAAAGCAAAATACCCTGCATTAAACCTCAATATTGATAATATAGCACAGCGGAAATCTTTGTCATTCTTTTCTACCCTATCTCACGCAGCTTTCAAGTTCATGGTAGGGGAAATACACTCTGTTGGGGGAAATACCCCTTGTAAAATAACCTTATCGCTACTTATTAGGAAATATGATGCACGGTTGACGTTTTCTTTATGAAAATCAATACTGATAAGCCTAGTGAATGTCTTATACATAGTATAGCATTGAACAATTATTTTTGGTGAGGTTTTTGAAGTTTATTTGAAGTGAGACTATTAGTGAGAAATTACCTGTCTCATGTATCTCTCAAGTATACTGTAGTTTCTAGTATGAGTATTTGTATTAGAAATATAAATGGAATTGGAGGTATCAACAGAAAAGAAACCATGTTCTGTAAAATAATTAAAAGAGGTTTATTTTAAGCCGAATTTGAGGACTATGGTCCAGAACCATGCCCAAGAAGCCTTGAGCAAGTGGACTTGCTGTGGTGAGGTTACAGTTTGGTTTTATACTTTTCAGGGAGACAGGAATAATAGGTAAAGTCATGAATCAATATGTGGAAGGCATACATTGGTTTGGCCCCAAAAGGTGAGACATTTCAAAGCCAGGTGGAGGAGCTTGCATACTATAAGTGAGTTTAAAGATTCTTTAGTTAACAATTGACTGAAAGAGTTAGGCATTGTCTAGAAGACCAGGAGTCATTGAAAATGAATGCTTAAGATAAGGATCTGTTAATCAGATACAGGGCAGTGCCTGTGGCTCAGTGAGTAGGGCACTGGCCCCATATACCGAGGGTGGCAGGTTCAAACCCAGCCCTGGCCGAACTGCAACCCAAAAATAGCTGGGTGTTGTGGCAGGCACCTGTAGTCCCAGCTACGTGGTAGGCTGAGGCAAGAGAATGGCTTAAGCCCAGGAGTTGGAGATTGCTGTGAACTGTGATCCCACAGCACTCTACCAAGGGCAATAAAGTATGGCTCTGTCTTCACAAAAAGAAATAATAATAATAATAAAATTAAATTTAAAAAATCAGATATAAACTACAGGACATATGCCCAGACTTAAATGGTTTATTATGTATGTTGAGGACCTGCAGGTATGTCTTACATAGAGTTAGGCCTGTTAATGAGTCCCAAAGGACATCTTTAAGAAGGGAGAGGGACATGATAAGGCATGTCTTATCTCCCTTCTCATGGCTAGTAGCTCAGTTGTAGGGTATCCCCTTTGCCAAAAGGGTGTCTAGTCAGTTAGCTGCTGGGAGGGGGGAGCCTTAAGATTTTATTTTCATTGACAAAAGGGACCTTAAAATGATTTAGTTTACTCTTTTTTGGGGGGTGGTGCCTGTGGTTCAAGGAGTAGAGCACTGGCCCCATATACCAGAGGTGGTGGGTTCAAACCTAGCCCCAGCCAAAAACTGCATTTTTAATTTTTAGACTCAAGATCTGAAATGATTTGCCCCACTCTATCTTTTACCCAAAGTATAGTGGATAGCACTTGTAGATCAAAGCAGACAAGTGAACTGATCTCATAAAAAGTACATTTTATGTAACCATAACTATTTGTAGACAAATAAAGATGAATATTTAAATAAAATAAACTTATTGTATAATTGGAATATTCTATCACCTGTTACACATAGGTGGGTTTGTTCTATACCTGATAGTTTCCAGTGGTTACATTTATATAATTATATGAAACTTGGTGCAATGCTTCTAGGAGTTCTATGCTCAAATATAGAAATGATAGTTTTGGCATGTCAGTAGTATTTAGATACGATAAATACATGCTTTGTTTACTAAAAAATATGAAAAAAATCTCCAAATATATTGAATTTATTTAGGAATTAGAAATAAGGATTACAACCTCAGGGGCACAGCTATGTCAATCCACATAGCTTCTGAAGAAAGGAGAGTAAAGGGAAGTTTTTATTGGCACAAGTAGAAATTTATCTAAGGTATTTGGAAACAGTTTTTTGGTTTTGGAGACGCAAAGCCATTGTTGATGGAAATGCCATTACTGGGCAAATGTTCTCTGAAAAGCTGCAGTCCTAAAAAAAAATTTTGTGGGGTTATTTTAGAAAGTCATTGAGACAGGTGACATTTACAAAGTCACCTGAGACCTTTATCTCAGGTATGAAAACATACTTTTCCCTTCATTATTTCCCAGCTCTAGTTTATTTGGGATGACAAAATATGATTTCATCCTGATATTTGCAACTTTTATAGCATGAACCATGAATAGGGTAGTAAAAAGGAGTCTTATAATATCTAAATTCATTTTTTTCATTTTTTTAGACTAATGATCAATACTGGGGATCAATTTTTCAGAAATAGACTTGATAGTCTGGCAAGTATTTTCCTACCTTTTAAGAATGAATGGTTGGGGTATGTTTTAGGATGCAAGTTAGGCTAGAACAGGCCTTAATAATTGGGTAAGCAATATAGAAATTAATTTCTCTTTTATGAATCTGTCTAAGCATAAGCAACTCACAACTGATTCAATCTTGTATGGTGTCAGGAACTTAACAGTATCTTTCTATCTTGCTGCTTTGCTATCCTTGATATATGGGTCTGGTCCCATATCCTAAGATGGCTATTCTAACTCCTGCCATTGTATCTATTGAAAACAATGTGGAGTATTTATTTGTCTTTACTCTTAAGGATATATGTTATTTCTGTTGTCATTCCTTTGTTCAGGATCTGTTCTAGCCTGTGATGTAGGCTAGGAAATATAGTTGTTAACTAGATTGTCATGGGCTGATCTAAAACTTCTATTACTACAGAATAAGGAGAAAAACAGATTTTGGAGAACAATAAAGGTCCCTGTCACAGGTGGTTTTGATGCTTTTTGAAATACTGTGATAGTAATACAGCAGGCCTAATATAAATTCTGCTTTGCTTCATTGTACCACTCTCAGTTTTACTCTAGTCCTTTTTTTTAAAATTTAATTTTTATTAAATCATAACTGTATACACTTACGGAGTACAGTATGATGATTTGATATACAATGTGGAATGGTTAAACTAATTAACATAACTATCACCTTGCTAACTTTGTGGTAAGACATTTATAATATATTCTTAGTTGTTTTGAAATGTACTCTTACATTGTGTACAATGGTGATATCCCGCCAAATACCCTCCCTCCACTCGTCCTCCCTCCTTTCCTCCCCTCTGTTTCCTCTCTCTTGTTTCTTTCTGGGCTGTCTTTGTGTTTTATCATTTATGTGAATGTATAAATGTTTATATATTGGTTTCATAATATTATTGAGTATACTGGATACTTCCCCCCCCCCCTATTTTTGAGATACTTTACTAAGAAGAATATGTTCCAGCTTCATCCAGGCAAACATAAAAGATATAAAATCTCCCTCTTTTTATGGTTGCATAGTATTCCCTGGTATACATATACCACAATTTGTTTATCCATTCATGGATTGATGGACTATGGTACTTTTTTGTTCCCATCTTTATAGTGAAGATAACTAAAATTAAAAGTATTCTAACACTAAAATTTTCAAACTTCCTTGTTAGCTGGGTGCTGGTTAGATTCTGTTATTGGGAGGCACTTTTGCCAGATTAAAAAGTAGAAAGAAAGAAAATAATTTTGTTTCTGGTAGTGCTTCTTGCAGTAAAGCAGTGAGTATTTCATTGTGAGATGGTAGCACCTTCCTTAACGGAGGGTTATATAACCAGTACTTTTACATGTTTGTAAGCAATTCTCTCTATGACATATTTCTTCACTTCAGTTATCTAGAGAGATTTGTATAACTATTATGCAATTGTCCACTTCACCTCATACTTGTAAGATTTTGAAGGGTGAGTAAAGCAAAAGCAAAGCAAAGTTGCTTTAATAAAAGATAGATATTTAATAACTTTATCTTTTTGTTGGTGGTGGTAATCAACTTTGCTACCAACTGAACATGAAGTATAGTATTTAATAACTTGTTATGACTCTGTTTAATTTTTTACCTTGACATAGTAGTCTTCAGACTCCATTCTACATTTTTCTTCTTGCTTCCTTTTTTTATTTACTGCATCTATATAATTTGATTTTATCAATTGATCCTTTTGATTCTTTTGAAATCACCTAACTACACCACCTGACTCCAACTTCTTATTGTACTTTTTGATAATACAATTTAATATCCTTTTTTTTTCAAATCAATAGGAAGGTAGAAATGATTAGGGTATGTTGTTTGAAGTTGTTAAGTCCAATTTGTAGCTGAGCCTGCCACCCAGGAGGTGTGCAACATACCCTTACATTGTGCCCATTAGGTGAGACCTTACCAATCCCCTCCCGCTCTCCTACCCTCCTCTCTCCTCACTTGAATTGTGTTTTCCTCTTTTGTGGGCATGTAGTTGGTCATCTAATGGTTTTATATTAGTAATGAGTAAATTGGATACTTGTTCTTCCACTCTTGTGATACTTTACTAAGGAGAATGTTCTTCAACTCCACAATTTTTTATTCTTGAGGGTAAAAACATTTTCCTTCAAATTGAGATAAAATTCACCCATACAGACTCTACAGTAAAAATCTATAGATTTTTATTATGTATACTGTATTCAGAGTTGTGCAACAACCACTGCAGTCAATTTTAGTACATTTTCACCTCCCCCAAAAGGAATCTTATATCCAGTTATCAGTCAACTCCTATTTCTCTGAACTCTCATCACTAGGCAACCACTAATATAAACTGTTTCTCTAGATTTTCCTATTCTATACATTTCATATAAATATGAGTAGCTTCTTCAATTAGCATAACATTTCCAAGGTTCATCTATGTTGTAGCATATATCAGTATAATATTCTATTATATGGATATAACACATGTATTCATCAGTTGATGGACATTTGAGTTGTTTCTTTTTGATTATTATGAATAATGCTGCTAGGAAGATTATAAAAGTTTAGTGTTGATTTATGTTTTCATTTTTCTTGGGTTTATATCTAGGAGCAGAATTGCTAAAACATATGGTAACTCTATATTTCACATTTTGAGAAACAGTGAAATTTTCTAAAGACGTTGCATGGATTTATATTACAACCAGAAATGTATTAGAGCTCCAGTTTATCCACATCTTCATCAACATGTGTTAACATGTTTGTCTTCTGATTACAGCCATCTTTGTGTGTATACAGTTGCCCATTATGGATATGATTTTAAACAGTTTTGTAATGGCTAATGATGTTGAGTATCTTATTCTGTGCTTATTGATCATTTGTGTATATTTGGGTAAATTTCTTTTAAGATCTTTTGCCTATTTTTAAATTGAGCTACCTTTTTATTATTGAATTTTAAGAGTTCTTCATTACTGTGGGTATATTACTATTCAGATATATGATTTACAAATATTTTTTCCCTTTCTGTGGATTGTCCTTTCACTTTCTTGAATGGTGTCTTTATAGCACAAAAGTTACTTTTAGTAGAGTTCAATATGTTTGTTTTTTCTTTTGTTCAAAGTATTTTTGGCATTATATTTAAGAAATCATTGCTTGCCAGTCTGCAATGTAGATATATGTCAAACCATCCTGCTGTACACCAGGGGAGTCCAATCTTTTCTCTGCCTCACATTGGAAGAAAGAGAGTTGTTTTGGAGCACATATTAAATGTAAAAACACTGATGACAACTGCTGAGCTTAAAAAATGGTCCATGCATACTTTTTGTGATGTCCTACACCACAGATAAGCAAAACAATCCTCAAATAATCTGCATGTAGCCCATGGGCTCCCGGTTGGACACCCCTGCTGTATACCATAAATACATAGTATATCCAATTTTTGTGAATTAGACATACACAATTTTTAAAAGACCATAACCTAGTCCAAAGTCACAAATATTTAAACATATGTTTTCTTCTAAGAGTTTCATAGTTTGGCTCTTAGGTTATCTCTGTGATCCATTTTGAGTTAATTTTTGTGTATGATATAAGTAAGGGGTCCAACTTAGTTGTTTTGCATGTGGATATACATTTGTTGCAGTATCATTTATTGAAAGACTACTCATTGAGTGTCTTGGCACTCTTGTCAAAAATCACTTGGCTGAAAATATGAGGATTTGTTTCTGGAATTTCAGTTCCTTTGATCTACACTGATGGTACCTTACTTCTCAATTACTGTAGATCTGTGTAAGTTTTAAAATAGGAAAATGTGAGTTTAAAAACTTTGTAATTTTTCAAGAAAGTTTTGGTAGTCTGACTCTCTCTCTTTTTTGGAACGGAGTCTTACTTTGTTGCCCTCGGTAGAGTGCAGTGGCATCACAGCTCACAGCAACCACCAACTCTTGGGCTTAAGCAATTCTCTTGCCTCAGCCTCCCGAGTAGCTGGGACTACAGGCACCCACCACAATACTCGGCTATTTTTTGTTGCAGTTGCTGCTGCTGTTTTAACTGTCCAGGGCCAGGTTCGAACCTGCCACCTCCACCTCCGTATATGGGGCTGGCACCCTACCTGCTGAGTCACGTGCTGCCTGGTAGTCTAACTCTCTTGAATATCCATGTGAATTTTGGTGTCAGCTTGTCAGTTTCTGCAAAAGCTGGGATTTTGATAGAGACTGCATTGATTCTAAAGATCAGTTTTGGGGGTATTGTCACCTTAACAATGTTAAATCTTTTAATTTGTGGATATGGGGTATCCTTAGGTCTTCCTTAATTTTTTTAGACAATGCCCTATTAGTTTTCAGTGTACAAGTTTTGCATGTATTCATTATTACTAAGTGTATTATTTCTTTGGATGCTATTTGTTATACATAGAGTTGTTTTCTTGGTTTCATTTTTGGACAGTATATTGCTAACATATAGAAATGCAATTTGACTTCTTATTTTAAAAATCACATTTTATTTGAGTTCTTCATAAAAGCATTCGATATAATCTAGTTGTAAAACATTGAATTTCTATGCCTGATTTTGCCGCATGACAGACTGAGAGATTGTCTTCATAAAAACACATTGAATCAGTGATATCCACTGATTTTTATAAATCTGGAAAAAATGTCAATTTTCTTTTCTTGACATTGATGGAATGCTTGATAATGAAAATATATAAAGTATATTACATGTCCTTATTAATAAACAATATCCTTAGTTGGTGAATGATTAAGTGCATATTTTTCTTCAAATCTTTCCACGTATTTTTTCAGCAATTGTCAGACATAGTTTTAATAAGAAATTGATCTAACAAACGTACTTAAAACTGATTCACTTGAAGAGCTGTCAAACAAATGTGAAATATAACAACTCTGCCATGAAATATAAATTTGGGGGGGGAAGTATTTATTTTAAATAAGCAGCAGTGGAAATCTATACTGTAATTTGTCATCAGGAGCGCCAGTTATCTTGAGAGATCTCACAGTTGGATTTTGTACGTTAATTTTGTAACCTCAGCTTGCAGAACTCTTATAATCTTTATTGTATTTCTTAGGATTATATTTATAAAAGGTTGTGTCATATGCAGATAGCTTTAGTTCTTCCTTTCCAATCTGGATATATCTTATTTCTTTTTCTTGCCTATCTGCTCTGGTTAGAATCTTCAGTATAGTATTGAAGACAAGGGATGAGAGTGGACATATATATATGGTTCCTAACCTTAGAAGGACATTCTTTCACTGGTTGGTATGATGTTAGCTGTATGTTTTTTCTATACATGCTATTAGATTTATAAGCCAGGTACAGAATGACAGAAAAGTTGTAAGAATTATATTTTGAACTTTCATATGTTTATTCTTGCCACCTACATTTGACAATTATCATTTTGATATATTCATTTTATATATCATCCATCTGCCCATACATCAATATTATTTTTTGGATGTGTTTTCAAGTTGCAGATGTCAGTATACTTTAACCCTTAATACTTCAGTATATGTAACATTAGAATTTAGGATTTATTTCTAATACATTTTTCTTAATTATTCTTGAAGTAAAATTGAAATACAGAGAAATCACAAATTTTATCACTGATGAGTTTTAACTAATATATACCTTATCTAATCCAATATAAAAAAATCACCTCTACTCCATAAAGTTCCTCAATATTCACCAGTCAGTCCTGAAGGCAACCACTGTTCTGATTTTTTTTTCCCACAATAGCTTAGTTTTACTTATTCTGAGCTAAATATAAATGTGATCATATTGTGTGAACTCTTTGGTGTATGGCTTCTAACCTAATGTTTTTCAGAAACATCTATGTTGCATCTATTAGTCTGTATCTTTAAATTGTTGAATAGTACTTCATTGTATGATTATACCTCAGTTTCCTATTTGATTCTCTTGTTGATGGACAACTAGGCTATTTTCAGTTCTTTACTATTATGCCTAAAGGTGATGGGCATACTTATACAAATAATTTTGTGGACATATGCTTTTAATTTTCCTGGGTACATACATAGGAATGGAATTGACAAGTCATAAGACAAACGTATGTTTAATTTTATAAGAAATTGTAAGATATTTTTCCAAAGTTTGTTTCATTTTACACTCTTATCAACAATGTATAAGCTTACATTTCTCCATATTCTTGTCAATATTTGGTGGAAGTCCTTTTTTTCTCTTTTAAAAATAATTTTAGAAATTCTTGTGGATGTATAATGGTATGTTGTTGTGATTTTAATTTTTATTTCCCTGATAGCTATTTGTATCATTTTCTCTCTTTCAGACAGTTCGACATGGTTTCCCTTATCAGCCCACAGCGTTAGCCTTTGATCCAGTTCAGAAAATTCTGGCTATTGGGACAAGAACAGGTGCTATAAGAATGTATCCTTATTATTTTGTTAATTCTTCACTACATTAATACCAGTTAGAATATTTTAAACATTCAGGTAAGAGAAATATTTATGACCAAATAAAGTTTATTGTTTCTTTAGAAGTGAATAACTGTTGTAAAAATCTTGTTTGTCAAATTTATTGGCTTTTTTTTTTTTTTAATTGAGACAGAGTCTTACTATGTCGCCCTCGGTAGAGTGCCATGGCGTCATAGCTCACAGCAACCTCAAACTCTTGGGCTTAAGTTATTCTATTACCTTAGCCTCCCAAGTAGCTGGGACTACAGGCACCCGCCACAAGGCCCGTTTTTTTTTTTTTTTTTTTTTTTTGCAGTTGTCATTGTTTTTTAGCTGGGCTGGGATGGGTTTGAACCCTCCAGCCTCGGTGCATGTGGCTGGCCACAGTAAGCTTTGTGCTACAGGTGCTGAGCCTATTAACATATTTTTGATGTCTTTGAGACAAGTCTTGATGTCTTTCCTTTAACTCCTGATGTTGGTAATTTGCATCTTCTCTTTTTTTCTTGTTAACTTTGCTTCAAGTTTATCAGTTATACTGATTTTCACAAAGAATCACTTTTGATTTCATTGCTTTTCTTTATTGTTTCCCTATATTCTATCCCTTTGATTTCTCCTTTGATCATTTTATTTTGCTTACTTTGATTTTGTTTTGCTTACTTTGGTTTAATTTGATTTTCTTTGCTTAGTTTCCTAAGGTGGAACAGGTCATTAATTTGAGAACTGTTTCTAATATGCGGGTTTTCTAATATGTGGCTATGGTACTATAAATTTCCACTCAAATTCTGTCTTAGTGTCTTCTCATTTTTTTAAATTATTTGGAGATAATTGTAGATTCACAAGGAGTTTGGAGAAATAATACAGAGAAATTCATACTGTTTACCTTATTTCTTTCAATTATATCATCTTATACAGGACTGTAGTATATCACGGCCAGTATATTGACACTGATGCACTCAAGGTATAAAAAATTTCCATCCACCACAAGGAGTCTTCAAGTTGTCCTTTTATAGTTATATCCCATCCCTCCAACCCCTATCCATGAACCATAACAATCACAATTTTATTCTTCATTTTAATAACTTTGCCACTTTAAAAATGTTATTTACATGGAACTATATAGTATCTAATCTTTGGGCATTGGCCTTTTTTACTCAGCACAATTCTCTGAAGATTTATCCAAGTTGTTACATATATCATTAGTTCATTCCTTTATACTGTTGGGTAATATTCCATGAAATGAATTTACCATGGTTGAACCATTTGCCTGTTGAAAGATATTTGTAGTGTTCCCAGTTTTTGACTATTATTAGTAAAGCAGTTTTGAACATCTCTATACATATTTTTATGTGAACCTAAGTTTTCATTTCTCTATGTAAATGCCCAGGAGTGCCATGAGGGTGGTGGTATTGATTTTAGTTCTATTTTATTTTATTTATTTTATTTGAGACAGAGTCTCACTTTTGTTATTTTATTTTATTTGTTTATTGAGACAGAGTCTTACTTTGAGTGCTATGGTGTCATAGCTCACAGCAACCTTAACTCTTGGGCTGACTTGCCTCAGCCTCCCAAGTAGCTGGGACTGCAGGCGCCTGCCATAGCACCCAGCTATTTTTATAGATGAGGTCTTGTTCTGCCTCAGACTGTCCTCAAACCCCTAAACTCAGGCAATCCACCTGCCTTGGCCTCCTAGAGTGCTAGGATTACACGCATGAGCCACTGCCCCTGGCCTAGTTTCCCTTTAAATGTTTGATTGAACTCACCTGTGCAGTCATCAGGGCTTTTCTTTGTTAGGAGATTTTTTTTTTTGGTATGTATTTATGGGTGCAGTATGATGTTTTGATACATGCATACAATGTGGAATGATTAAGTCAAGCTCAAATTCATTACCTAAAATACTTACAATTTTCAATTTTTTTTTTTTTTGAGACAAAGTCTTGAGCCATCGCCTTGGGTAGAGTGCCATTGCCTCTGTGTCACAGCTCACAGCAACCTCAAACTCTTTGGGCTTAAGCAATTCTCTTGCTTCACCCTCGCAAGTACCTGGGACTACAGGCACCCATCACAATGCCTGGATATTTTATTTTGGCTGTAGTTGTCAATGTTGTTTGTCAATCCAGGCTGGATTCGAACTCCCCAGCTCCCGTATATGTGGCTGGTGCCCTAGCTGCTGAGCTACAGGCACTGAGCCACAATTTTCAATTTTTTTTTGTGAGAGCATTTGAGGTCTACTCTCTGAGAAATTTTCAAGTGTGTGGTATACCATTATTAAGTATAGTTACCATGCTGTGCAATGGATTTCTGCAGCCTCCTTTCCAAGTGAAACTTTGTACCTTTTACTAATATAAGTAATGAGACTAACTTTAGTGATATAAAATTTTCTATTTTATCTAGGTTATCAAGTTTATTAATGTATATTTGTTCACAATACTCCCATATCATCCTCCTTTGTTTTGAAGAATAAGTACTCCCATATCATCCTTCTTTGTTTTTGTAGAATTTTCACTTCTGATGATTGTTACTGATTTCAATATTCTCTTTTTTTAAATTTCTCTTTAAATTTCTTCTTTGATCAATTGGTAGTTTGACAGTGTACAGTTTAATTTCCACAGATTTGTCAGTTTTTCAATTCTACTTTTGTTATTTCTAATTTGATTACATTGTGTCTAGAGAAGATTCTTTGCAAGAAGCCTATTTATTTTATTTTATTTTTTTGGGAATTCATTGAGGGTACAAAGAACCAGGTTACTCTGGTCACATTTGTTAGGTAAAGTCCCTCTTATAATTGTGTCCTGCCCCCAAAAGGTGTGTCACACACTGTGATTCTCCCACCCCCATCTCTCTTTTCCTCTCTCCTCTTCCCTTCCCCCCACCCCCACCATGTCCTAGGTCATTAATTGTCATATCAGAATTGAGTACATTGGATTCTTGCTTCTCCATTTTTGTGATGCTTTACTAAGAATAATGTATTTCACTTTCATCCAGGTTAATACAAAAGATGTAAAGTCTCCATCTTTTTTAGTGACCGAATAGTATTCCACACGAGCATCTGTACCTTTGAGACTTAGTGATGTGTACTGTTTTCACTAGAGTTAGGTGATATCTCAGGGTGGTTTTGATTTTCATTTCTCTAATTATCAGGGATAATGAGCATTTTTTTCTTTTTTCTTTCTTTCTTTTTTTTTTTTTTTGGAGACAGAGTCTTCCTGTGTTGCCCTCTGTAGATTGCTGTGGCATCACAGCTCACAGCAACCTCAAACTCTTGGGCTCAAGCAATTCTCTTGCCTCAGCCTCCTAGGCTGAGACTACGGGCACCTGCCACAATCCCTGACTATTTTTTGTTGCAGTTGTCATTGTTGTTTAGCTGGCCCAGGCTGGGTTCAGGACCTGCTACTCTTAGTGTATGTGATTGGCGCCATAACCACTGTGCTACAGGCACCGAGCCAATGAGCATTTTTTCAAATGTTTGTTAGCCATTCATCTGTTTTCATCAAAGAAGGCTCTGTTCATATCTCTCTCTCAGTGATAGGTGGGATTGTTTGCTTGTCTTTTGTTGATTAAATTGAGCTCTCTGTAGATTCTAATTATCAACCCTTTGTCAGATTGATATCCTGCAAATATCTTTTCCTGTTCTGAAGGTTGTCTTTTTGCTTTACTGTTTCCTTAGCTGTGTAGAAGCTTTTTAGCTTAATTAAGTCCCACTTGTTAATTTTTGTTGTTGTGACGGCCACTGAAGTCTTTGTCATAAAATCTTTCCCCAGTCAACAACATCAAGAGTTTTCCCACACTTTCTTCTGAGATATTTATGATTTTTTTGTCTTAGATTTAAACCTTTTATACATCTTGAATCAATTTTTGTAGATGGTAAAAGGTATAGGTCTAGTTTCAGTCTTTTACATGTGGTTATCCAGTTCTAGCAGCACCATTTGTTGAATGGGGACTCTGTTCCCCACTGTATGCTTTTATTTGGTTTATCAAAGATCAGATGGCAAGTAGAGACTGGTCTCATCTTTTGAGTCTCATTTCTACTCTGTTCCATATGTCTATGTCTCTATTTTTGTGCCAATATCATGCTGTTTTGATTACTGTGGATTTATAATATAGACTGAAATTTGGTAGGATGATGCCTCTGGGTTTGTTTTTATTACTAAGAATAGCCTTAGCTATTCTTATTTTTCTGTTGTCTATAAGATTTGGCATGATCTGTTTTTTTAAATTATCTTTTATTTTTATTTATAAATATTAGTTGTCTATTTTTTTGAGACTTTGGGGAAAAATAAGAAGTTAACTGATGACTCCATACTGAACCTCAGAGTCAAAGCATTCTGTGATAGACAATACTCTTATCTAATGATGTGAATGTTACTTTTTTTGCATTATTATTATTGCTCAATATTTTGTTGCAGCAATCATCTCATTTATTTTCTGAATGTATTTATCTTTGTTCATTCTTTATGAGGTTTTTGTTTCTAGTCCTTATCTTAAACATTGTTATTGTTATTAAATTTTAAGTGTTTTTAATTTTGTGAAGGCAAAAAGTGGAAACCAAATAAACACATGTATATGTAAAAAAAAGAAATTATAATACAATAAGACGTTTTTTTTGCAGAAAATAAAAAGGGAAAATAGATTAGTGCCAAAACATACATACTTTAGCAAGAAGAAAAAGCACTCATCTGTGGCTAATAAGAGAGAAAAAGAATGTGGGTTCATGGTCATTGACAATAAATTTGAATCAGAAATTTAGCTGAAGGTGTGAGGTTGATGTTGGAGGGACAAAAGAGAGGAAAGAGGAAGTCAGTGTATTACTATGATTTAGTAAGAGGAACATGACAATAATTTTACATCATTCTTAGAGAAATCACTTACGTGTATTAGAGAAATGTATCCACCTCTGTTCATAGTAGTTTTAAAAGGTTGTGGAGAAAACACTAACAGTCATACCAATAGCAAATGTTTATGTCAGGCGCTATTCAAAGTGCTCTGTACTTATTAATTCATTTAATAAAACAGATTAGAAGTTTAGAGATGAGTGAGAGAGAAGATTGAAGGAAGAAAAAAATGTCCCCAGGAGGATATTGGTCCTCAGAGGATCAGAGAAAGAGATAATGGTTTACATTATGACAGAAGGGGGTTCAGCTAAACATAAAGAAGTTGATTAAATACTGGAAAATGGTTTGTTGGGGACTGTGATTCCAAAAGGTCACTTGTGTAGAGAGGGATACAAAGTTTGGGAAAGCCAGGACAGGGAGAAGGAGACACCCATGCTAACTCCAAGTTGGCCCAGATGAATGCCCTGCCCTAGAGGAAAAGCCAGTAACCAAAATGCCAGGCTAAGGGACCACAGAGAAGGTCGCCAGGTCATGTGTCACGGGAGTATATTATGTTCTTCATTTGTTAATGTCTTCTGGAATTTTTTTTCTTAGAGTTTCATAATTCTCTTTGTAAAGATCCTTAACCTCTTTTGTTAAGTAGTATTTCATTTTCTTTGAAGCTACTGTGAAGGGAATTCTGTCCTTGATTTGCTTCTTAACTTGGCTTTTATTGCTATATACAAAGGCTACTGATGGGCATTGATTTCATACCCTGAGACATTACTGTATTTCCTGATCTTTTCCAGGAGTTTTGTGGTTGAGTCTCTGGTGTTTTCTAAGAGCATATCATCTGTAGAGGGTGAGTTTGACCTCCTATGCCCTCATTTGGATGCTCTTTATATCTTCATGCCTGATTGCATTGGCTAGAACTTCCAGCACGATGTTGAATAATAGTGCTGATAGTGGCCATCCTTGTCTGGTTCCAGTTTTAAGTGGAAAAGCTTTCAGTTTTACTCCATTCAGTATGATGTTAGCTGTTGGTTTGTCATAGATAGCTTTAATCAGCTTAAGAAATGTGCCACCCATGTCTACTTGCTTAAGTGTTGTTAGAAAAGGTTGCTGAATTTTGTCAAATGCTTTTTCTTCATCTATTGAGAGGATCATATGGTATTTCTTTTTGTTTCTATTGATCTGGTGTATTACATTTATGGATTTGCATATGTTAAACTAGCCTTCCATCTCTAGAATGAAGGCTAATTGATCATGATGAATAATTTTTTAGTTTGAGGCTGTAATCTATCGGCTAAGATTTTGTTGAGTATTTTTGCATTGATATTCATTAGTGTAATTGGTCTGTAGCTCTCTTTTTTCATAGAACGTATTGGGGGAAGGTTCCTTCCTTCTCAGTGTTTTGGAATATGTTCTGCAGTCTAAGTACAAGGTTTCTTTGAAAGTGTGATAGAATTCTGACATGAAGTCATCTGGTCCCGGTGTTTGTTTGTTTGTTTGTTTGGAAGCTTGTTATTATTTCTGCAATCTCAGTGCTTGATATTGTTCTGTTTAAGAAATCTATTTCTTCCTGGTTAAGTCTAAGTAGATGGTGTGATTCCAGATATTGGTCTATTCTACATTGTTAAATTTCTGGACATAGAATTTTTGGTAGTAGTCAGAAATAATCTCTTGTATCTATGTGGTATCAGTTATTTCCCCCTTTTCATTCTGATTGAAATTATTAAAGATTTTACTTTGCTATTTCTGATTAATACTGCCAATGGTCTATCAATTTTATTTTTCTTTTCAAAGAGCCAACTTTTTGTTTTATTAATTTTCTCAATGATTCTTTTATTTTCAATTTTATTTATTTCTGATTTAATTTTGGTTATTTCTTTTCTTCTGCTAGTTTTGGGAGTGGATTGCTCTTCCTTTTCCATTTCTTTTTTTTTTTTTCTTATTGAATGGTAACTATGTACATTAATGCACTTCTGGGGTACAGTGTGGGGTTTTCACACACAATCAAACACTTCCATCAAACTGGTTATCATACCCTTCATGTCATTTTCTTAGTTATTGTTTTAAAATGTTCACATTCTACTCTTAGAAAGATTCACTTGTACCCTTGTAAGATAAACCTCAGAAGTAATCCCTCTTCCATTTCTTTAAGATGGTTAATTAGATTGTTGATGTCACTTTTCTGTTTATTAGATCTGTGTAATAAATTGTATCTAATGCAGTAAGTTTCCCTCTGAGGATTACTTTTACAATGTCCCACAGGTTGTATCTTCATTGTTATACTCAAGGAAGTTAATTATTTTCTCTTTTTATCTCTTCCATGACTGGAACAATAGTCATGGGAGACTATTTATCTCTCTTTATCTCCTCATAACTGTCATTCAGCATAAGGTTGCTCAGTTTCCATTCCTTTGTGTGGGGATAAAAATTTTGTTGGAGTTGAGTTCCACCTTTATTGACTTATGGTCTGAGAAGATACAAGATATAATTTCAATTCTTTTGATTTTTGTTGAGGTTTGATTTGTGCCCTAAGATATATCTATTTTGGAGAATGTTCCATGGGCTAATGAGAATGTATATTCCTTAGTTTTGGAATAGTGTGTTTTGTATATATCTATTAAGCACAGTTGTTCTTGGGTCACATTTAAGTCCTTCTATCTTTAGTTTCTGTTTAGAGGATCTGTGCAGCTCTGTAAGAGGGGTGTTAAAGTCCCCTCCTATTATGGTGTTATAGGATATATTGCTGAGACTAATTAAGGTCTGTTTCATAAATCTGGGAGCATTTAAGTTGGGTGCATAAATATTTAGAATTGAAATGTCTTCTTGTTGTATTGTTCCCTTGACCAATATGAAGTGTCCATCTTTGTCTTTTTTGACTTCAGTTGGTTTAAATAGACTTGTGTCTGAAAATAAAATTGTGACCCCCCTCCTTTCTTCTGATTTCCATTTGCCTGAAATACTGTTCTCTACTTCTTCACCCGGAGTCTTATTTTGTTCTTAAAGGCTGGGTGTGTTTCCTGCAGGCATCATATGGGTGGCGTGTGCTTTTTTCATTTAATCTGCCAGCCTATGCCTCTTCAGTGGGGAATTCAAGCCATTGACATTTATTGAGAGAATTGATAAGTGTGGTAGAGTTCTATTCATCTCATTTTGTGAAAGTCCATTGCTTAGTTTTATCTTTTGTATCATTGTGGAAGCTAGATTTTGACCTTTAGTTTCTGGATGTTTACTTTGCTGGTGGTCCATTGTGATGGTAAATGTTGAGAATAGGTCTCAGTATTTCCTGTAGAGCTGGTCTTGTTATTGCAAACTTCTTCAATGTTTGCATATCAATAAAATATTTGATTTCTCCATCAGTTTTAAAGCTTAGCTTAACAGGATATAGAATTGTGGACTAAAAATGGTTTTGTTTAAGTACGTTAAAGGTTGATGACCATTCTATTTTGGCTTGAAAAATTTCATTTGAGAAGTCCACTGTCACCCTACTGGATTTGCTCCTGTAGGTGAATTGGCCCTTCCTCTTGGAAGAATTTTCTCTTTCATTTTGACTTTGGGCAGGTTCATGCCAGTGTGTCTTGGAGAAGCACTGTTTGAATTGAGGTGACCTCGGGTTCAAAATCCCTTTTAAAGAAGTGTTGGAATCTTTGGTGATATTTCGGAAATTTTTATTTATGATATTCTCTACTAGGGCTTCCATCTTTTTGGACCTTTATTCTTCTCCTTCTGGGATACCTAAAATTCGTATGTTTGAACACTTCATGAAGTCCCGTAATTCTTTCAGTGAATATTCTGTTTTTCTTTTTTTCCCCCTGTCTCTTTCACTGCCTGTGTTAGCTCAAGAGCTTTATCCTCTACCTCTGAGATTCCTTCTTCTGCATGGTCTAATCTGTTATTGATACTTTCTACCAGATCTTTAAGTTCCCTGATTGATTGCTTCAATAACTTAAGCTCCACTATATCCTTTCTATGTTCTTCATATCGTTCATTTCTTATTTGATTCTGATTTTGGATTTCCTTTTGGTTATTTTCCACTTTCTCAGCAATTTCCTTCATTGTTTTTACCATCCATATCCCTTTCTGTCATTTCTAACATTTCTTCATAAGTGGAATCCTCAGCAGTAGCTACCTCATTATCCCTTGGGGGATGGGAGAGATTTTTTCTGTTCTGGTTTTTCATGTTGCTGGGATTTTTCTGTTGTTTCTTCCTCATGAATGTTTTCTTTTTGTATATTTCCTTGCCCTACTTTTTCCTTTCACTTCCTCCTTCTCTTTAAGTTACCAAGGCTCTGACCAAAGATGTTGAAGTGTCCTTTTGGTATAGGACCAAAAAGGAAGAGAAAAGTGAAGAGCAAGAATGGAGAAACGATAGAGAAAAGAAAAGGGAAAGATGTGAGTAAAAGGGATGATTGACAAAAATAAGGGAAGATCAGAAAGAGAGAGGAGTAATTGTGGTGCACAGTAGGGTACTTCGAACCATACCCACAAATCCTAACCTCTGGAGGTCTGGGCTGGGTGGGTTCCTTGAAGTCAGGAACTTTTTGTCAGCCTGAACAGAGATAAGACTCCACCTCCACCAAACAGAAAAATACTACAAATCCAAAAAT
Source organism: Galagoides demidoff (assembly GCA_963574575.1). Classification (NCBI taxonomy): domain Eukaryota; kingdom Metazoa; phylum Chordata; class Mammalia; order Primates; family Galagidae; genus Galagoides; species Galagoides demidoff. Next base: position 21,805 of record CAUYQV010017509.1, read on the forward strand.
AAACAAAAATCCTTAAGGGATAAAATTGAGGGGGGGGGGGCGAGAAAAACAGGCACAGAAAAACTAGCAAGAAATGGAGCCCTATTTTTGAAGAAGGAGACAATGAAAAATTATAATTACAAGAGGAAGAAAAAAGGATATAGAAAAATCTAAGTGGAAAAAAGTTGTAAAAATTAAAAGAAGGAAAACAAAAATATGTATCTTGCTGTATATTGCCAGGGCAACAGGTGATCCTCTGGGGTATGAAATAGTAATCACAACACTGATAGAGCTATATGAGATGGAGATTGGAAGCTTCTATTTTGCTGAAGAGGCTTGGCCTCATCTTCCTTACTTCTTTGCCCTCAATCCTCATGGGGTTGGGAGCCTGAAGCTCTCCTGAGCATGCTTAATAGATATTCCTTGACCTTTCTAAACCATGTCTCTTGGCCATGCAGTGGTTTTCCCAGGAAAGTGTATGTCACTCAAATCTCCCCACAGTGGCTGCCTAGCTTATTATATGAGTCAGTACTGGCTTCCCACTAGGACTCTGAGGGCTGATCCTGCAGGGTAGCTTTCCCATGATGGCTGTACCTAGCCTGCAGCCAAACAATAAAAGTTCCATCTGCCCAGTGGCTCAGTCCCAGCCCCTGGGTACTGTTCAAAATCACTCACTCTCTTGCCTAAGCTCTCCCAATGCAGCTCAACCAAGTGTTCAGGTCTCAAAAAGAAAAAAAAATCAGGGCGGGGCATGGTGGCTCACACCTGTAATCCTACCACTCTGGGAAGCTGAGGTGGATTAATTGCCTGAGCTCAGGTTTGAAACCAGCCTGAGCCAGAGCGAGACCCCATGTGTAAATATAGCTAGGTGTTGTGGTGGGTGCCTGTTAGTCCCAGCTACTAGGGAGGCGGAGGCAAGAGAATCACTAAGCCCAAAAGTTTGAGGTGCTGTGAGCCATAATGCCATGGCACTCTACCAAGGGCAACAAAGTAAGACTCTGTCTTTAAAAAAAAACAACCAAAAAAAAAAAACAAAACAAAACAAAAAACGCACAGGGTAGGACTTCTTTATCTGTAAACTGCTGCCATCACTGCACTAGCCTGCCTATGCTGGCACACAAGTACTTGCCCTTGTGCCGCTTCTCCACTGTTTCCAACCTCCTCCTGGGGTCCTGAAGTCTCCTGCTGCCTCCCTGTGCCCCTGAAGGTATGTTTCTGGGCAATCTCACCACATGTGGCTGCAAAGAAGTTGTATCTAGTCTTGCTCTGCCGCCTTCTGAAGAAACTTGTTAACATGATCAGGTCCCATTTATTTATTTTTCTTGCTGTTGCAGTTGTCAGTGAAATCTTCTGCATAAATTCTTTCCATAAATAGATAAGACTAAGAGTTTTTCCCAAGATATCTTCTAGGCTTTTTATAGTTTCATGTCTTATATATAAATTTTTTATCTATCATGAGTTAATTTTTGGCAGTGGTGAGAGGTACGTGTTTAGTTTTAGACTCATCCATGTGGCTAATGAGTTATCCTAGTACCATGTGTTAAATAAAATATTTATTTATTTATTTGAGACAGGTTCTTGCTCTGTCACCCACACTAGAGTACCATGGCCTCAGCCTGGCTCACAGCAACCTCAAACTCTTGGGTTCAAGGAATCCTCCTGCCTCAGCCTCTTGAGTAGCTGGGACAACAGGTGTATACCAGAACTTCCAGGTCTTTCTTTGCTCAGACTGGTCTCCAACTCCCAAGCCCAAGTGATTCTCCTGCCTCAGCCTCCCAGAGTACAAGTATTATAGGTGTGAACTACCATTCCTAAGCTAAATAGAGATTCTTTTCCCCAATGTATGCTTTTGTTTGCTTTGCCAAAGATCAGATGTCCATGTAAGGCTGATTTCATTTCTGGATTCTCTATTCTGTTCCAGAGATCTATGTCTCTGTTTTTTTGTGTTAAAACTATGCTGTTTTGATTACTATAGACTTGCAGTATAACATGAAGTCTGATAAAGTTATGCCTCCAGATTTATCCTTATTTTGTAGAATTGCATTGGCTATTTGGGTTTTTTTTCTGATTCCATACAAAACATTGAACTATTTTATCAAGGTCGTCAAAGTATGATGTTGAAATTTTAATGAGGATTTCATTAATTCTGTAGATTCCTTTGGGTATTCTAGACATTTAAACAATGTTTATTCTTCCCAGCCATAAGTATGTTGTATTCTTTCATCTGTTATCATCTTCTGCTATTTCTTTTCTTACTGTTTTATAATTCTCTCTGTACTGATTTTTCACATGCTTTATTTAATACATTCAAGGTATTTCATTTTGTTTGATGCTGCTGTGAAGTGTATTGTATCTTTGATTTTATTCTTAGCTCAACTGTTATTGGCATATAGGAAGGCTACTTATATTTATATACATTGATTTTATGCTCCAAGATGTTATGTTTTTGATCATTTCTAGAAGTCTTGTTGTTGAATCCTTGGGTTTTTCTAAGTATAAGATCATGTCATCAGAAAGAGCAATTGTTTGACCACCACTGTTCTCATTTAAATACCTTTGATATCTTTCTCTTGTCTGATTGCATTGTCTAGGACTTCCAATAGTATGATGATAGTAGTGGTGATGGTGGACATCCTTGTCTCGTTTTAAGCAGGAATGCTTTTACATTTGCTCCATTCAATAGGATGTTGGTTGTGGGTTTGTTGTAGATGACGTCTATCAGTTTAAGGAATATTCTATCTATGCCAGTTTTCTTATGTGTTTTTATCAAAAGAATGCTGATTTTTCTCAGGTGCTTTTTCTGCATTTATTGGAAAAGTCATGTGCTCCTTGTTTTACCTCTGTTTACGTGGTGAATTTTGTATATAGATTTGCAAATGTTGAACCAGTTTTGTATCACTGAAGCACACCAGGTCATGATGAAGTCATTTTTTTAATATGTAACTAAATTCTCTTTGCTAAAATTTTGTTGAGTTTTTTGCATCAATATTTGTTAATGATATTATTAGTCTTTAGTTTTTTTTTGTTGTGTCCTTTCCTGCTTTTGTTATGAGTTGATATTTGCTTCATGGAAGTACCTGGGGAGGATTCCTTCTCAGTGTTTTGGAATAGATTTTTCAATATATGTCCAAGCTCTTCTTTGATGGTTTGGTAGAATTCTGGTGTGAAACTCTCTGATCTGTGACTTTCTTTATTGTGGGAAGCTTTTTTTATTGTTTTGATTATGCCATTTGTTATTGGTCTGTATAAGAGTTCTAGTTCATCTTCGTTGAGTCTAGGAAGTTAGTGTGATTCCAGGAATCTGTCCATTTTCTCCATATTTTCAAATCTCTGGGCATAGAGATAGTTGTAATATTCAGTAATAATCTCTTGTATCTCTTTGGTATCTGTTGTTATTTCTTTCTTTTCACTTCTGATTGAGTGTATTAGAGCTCTTACTTTTCTGTTTCTGGTTAATCTGGCCAAGGGTTTATTAATATTATTTATCTTTAAAGAACCAAACTTTTATTTTGTTAATTATTCAAATCATTCTTTTATTCTTGATTTCAGATTTGATTTCACTATTTTCAGAATTTGGTTATTTAGTTTCTTTTTTTTTTTTTTTTATTAATTGATTTCTGTGTACATTGATGCCAACATGGGGTACATTGTGCTGTTTCATATACAATTTGAAACAGGTTATTTAGTTTCTTATGTAGTGTTTGAGACTGGATTGCTCTTCATTGTTCAGATCATTGAGATAGATGATTCACTAGATAGTTGATTGGCACTCTTTCTGATTCCATCATTTCTTTGTTCCTGCTTGGAGGATTTGTCCAGGTCTTTCAGTAAAGTCCTTGACTATTGCAGTGTTGTTGTTTATCATGTTGTTCAGACCTAGTAGGGTTCATTTTATAAGTCTAGGAGCATTTAAGTTAGATGCATAAATATTTAAGATTGAAACGTCTTCTTGTTATATTGCTCCCTTGACCAGTGTGTAATATTTATCTTTTCTTTCTTTTGTTGGTTTAAAATCAATTGCAACTGCAAAAAGGATTACAATTCTCATTTTCTTTTGGTTTTTATTAGCCCGGAATGTTGTTTGTCAGCGCTTCACCCTGAGTCTTCATTTGTTCCTGGTGGTGAGATGCATTTACTGAAGACAACACATGGTTGGCTTGTACGTTTTTGTCTTAATTAACAACAATGTGTCTGTGTAGTGAGGAATTTAAGCCATTCACATTTATTGAGAGAAGTGATGTGTAGGGTGGATTTCTGTTCATCTTTGTTGTGTGGAGGTCTGTTGCCTTGTTTGAACACAGCCCATTGTGGGACTAGGTTTTGTCCTTTAGTTTCCAGGTATCTTTCACTTTGCTGTCCATTGTGTTGATCTGCATGCAGTGCTGGTCTGAGTACTCCCTGCAGAGAAAGTCTTGTAGTGGAAAATTTCCTCAAATTTGATTGTCAGTAAAAGGTTTGATTACTCTATCAAATATGAAACTTAATTTTGCATCATACAGAATCTTAGGCTGGAAATTGTTTTATTTGAAAAGACTGAAGGCGGGAGCCCACTCTCTTCTTGCTTGTGAGGAAGTACTCCTAATGGATTTTCCCTTGTAGATGAGCTGCTTCTTATGCTTGGATGCTTGAAGAATTTTCTCTTTCATCTTGTCTTTGGCTCTTTGGCCAGGTTAATTACAATGTATCTAGGAGATGCTTTGTTTGAATTGAATTAGATGGGGTTCAATATCCATCTACTAGGTGAATGTCTGAATCTTTGGCAATATTAGAGACATTTTCAGCTATAATCTCTCTTCTTCGCCTTTGGGAATACTTAACATTTGTATGTTGGTACTCTTTGTATAGTCCCATAATTCTCTAAGAGATTGATCTGCCTTTACTCTCTTCTTTTCTGCCTCTTAGTGATTGGGTTAGCTTGAGAGATTTATCATCAAGCTCTGAGATTCTTTCTTCTCCATGGTTTAATCTGTTGTTGAAACTTTCTGCTATGTTTTGAAACTCCCTGAGTGACTCCTTCAATTATTTAAGCTCTATTATGTATTTTCTAATTTTGTCCAGATCCTTGGGAACTTTGTTTTTCATTTTATTAATTTCTTGATTTTTGGATTGCTTTTTGCTGGTTTTCTACTTTTCATTCAATTTCCTTAGTCATTTTTGCCATCCATAATCTCAAATCCACTTCTGTCATTTTCACAATTTCTTTATAATTAGAATCTTCTGTGGTAGCTACATTGTGATTCCTTGGGTGAGTTGATCTGTTCTGATTCTTCATGTTGTGGTGTTTTTTGCTGGTTTCTCCTCATATGAAGTTTCATTATCTTTATTTCTTTCCCCTACTTTCTTCTCTCACTTCCTTATTTCCTTTGATTTTTTTTTTTTTTTTTTTTTTTTTGCCTCTGAGCCTTAAGATTGAAATGGCCCTTTGGTACAGGAAGAAAGGGAGAGAAAAGAAGAGGAAAAAAATATTAATAATAAAGAGGTAAAAGAATAAATAAAAATGGATAATGTATATATGAAACTAATACTCTTTGGTCTTGAAGAGATAATGAGAAGAAAAAAGAAAAAGGAAGAAAAATTTATTTGTAATTATTCTGTATTTTACTTATGTGTCAAGGAGGGTTAAAATTTTTTTTAGCAAGGACACTAGGTGGCACTCCAGTATTAGGGGAAAAAAAAAAAAAGCAACAGCTGCCATGTCTAGATGTGGTGGTCCAGCTACATGTTAGATTACAGGATATTTTTCACCTGATTGTCAAGGATGTCAAGTCTGCTTTTCATGTTTTATTCTGTGAGCAGAAGTTACACATGTGTTGAAGTGCAGTGGAGTTGGTGGTACCATGTGCCTGGAGATTATGATGGATTTACTAGGGTTTCATAACCCCATTCCATGCCCAGTGTTTTCTTTGATAAATATGTAGTATCCATCCTCGTCTTTCATTATCTTTGTTGCTTTAAATCCAGTTGTATCAGCAAATAAGATTGCAAACCCTGCTTTATTCTGATTTCCATTTGCCTATATTATAGATGCCCATCCCTTTACCTGCATATTTTTTTATCCTTTGAGGTAAGATGAGTCTCTTGTAGGCAACAAATACTTGGTCTGAGTTTTTCTATCAAGTCAGCCAACCTGTGCCTCTTTAGAGGAGAGTTTAAGCCATTCATATTAGTTGAGAGAATTGATAGGTATGGTAGTGTTATAGCCATCTTGTTCTTCAAAGGTTCAATGCATATTTTTAATCCTTTCACCACTGTGAAAGTTAGGTTTTGTACCATAAATTCTGGGTGAGTTTACCTTGGTGGCAGACCATTGTGCTGGACATTATGGAAAAATAGGTCTGATTATTTCCCAGAGAGCTGCACTAGTTATGACAAATTTCCTCAACATGTGTATGTCAGTAAAGTATTTGATTACTTTATCACAAATGAAAGCCAATTTAACTGGATACAGGATCCTGGGTGAAATTTGTTTTGTTTTGGAAGGTTGAAGGTCGATGACCATCCTCTTCTGGCTTAAAAAGTTTCAGCTAAAAGATCTGCAGTCATCCTTTGTAGGTAATTCTTTTCTTACTCCTGGCTGCTTGTAGGATATTTTAACTTTGGAAAAGTTAATTACACCATGTCTAGGAGATGCTTTGTTTTGGGGTTCTAAAACTACTTACTATTTGAATTTCTGTATCTCTTGCAATGCTGGGGAAATTTTCCTTCATAATATCTTGGAGTAGAGCTTTCATGCCATTAGGACCATCCTCTTCTCCTTCAGGAATCCCTATAATTCAGATGTTTGATCTTTTGGAATGATTCCACAATTCTCTCAGGGAATATTCTGTTCTTGTTTTCCATTTCTCTGCCTCTTTGAATGCTTGGGATTATTCAAGAGCTTTGTCTTCAATTTCTGAGATCCTTTCTTCTGCCTGCTCAGCTCTATTACGGAGGGACTCTACTGTATTTTGAAGCTCCTTGAATAAATTTTTCACTTCCTTAAGCTCTGCTATATCTTTTTCTCATATGTCTATATACTTAGTGATTTTGTCTTTGAATTCATTAATTTCTTAAGATAACTTTTGAACTATGCTTGGGATTTCTCTTTCCATCTTTTCTTCCATTCTATTCATCTTATTTGCCATCCATACTCTGAATTATTTTTTTAATATTTCAGCTATTTCTCCATGAATGACATCTTCTATTGTGTCTCTTTTATCATTCCTTGGGAGAGTTGATCTACTCTGGTTATTCATGTTGCCAGAGTTCTTCCACTGGTTCCTCCCCATGAGTATTTTCTGCAATTTGGCAATTAAAACAGGTAGGGTGACACTGGATTGGGTGCCCCAGGAACTGGAGCTAACCATCCCTTTACCAATGAGCTGGGGCTTGTGATTGTGGTTTTCTCCCTACAGTCTTGAAAAGGGCCCTTTCTGAGCTGTTGCTAGTGACTCTGAGGACCTGTTTGTTGAGATAACACAAGCTGGCTCTGTCTTGAAGTCAGTCAATCAGCCTCTACCCAATCCCAATGAGTTGAGGTATTAGGATGAAACCTCAGCTGGGGAAAGAATCAGATACTTGTCCCCTTCTCTCTACTGGTGACAGCTGGGGGAGGAGAATCTGTCCCTCTTTACTATAAAACAACTGCCTTTCAACCTTGTAGGGTCTCCAGGTGGATAGCCCAGGTCAAAAGTTCTAATCAGATTGTCCTGAGCAGTACAATCACTGCTCATGAGGAAGAGTTCAAAGAGTCTCAGTGGTCAGAAAGTAGGAATTCACACACAGATCCATCTGGCACATCCGAAGGGTTGGAGCCTTGTTCTTCCTGGTGAGTAAGGTAGTCAGGAAAATTTGCCTGCCTTTGTCCCAGCCATGCACCATTGTCATGCATCCATCTCTCCCCATACCCCTGTGCTTCCGCATGAGTCACTGTTTCCGCACTGCTGTCCTGTGGTCCATACAATGCCTGGCTTCTCAGAGAATTGCCAAACACTCCGGGCTCTGCAGGGAGCAGACCTTTAGACCTCCAGGCAAGGGGGAAAGGGTTGACTGTGTGTTCAGAATTGCAGGAAAAATATTTTTTCACTTTCATGCCAGATAGGATCATGCCTAGGTTCACAAGTGAGATCTCCCTGGAGAAGGAGGACTGGGGTTTAGTGGCTCTCACCAGTGGGGTAATGTGAGAGGCCCTTTGTTTCCTTCTCTGCTTACTGAAAGCCCACAACGACCTTCTAGCTTGGGGGAGGGGTCTCCCTTCCTCTTGATCATGGGTTTTGTACCTGGAATTTGTTTTCTTGGATTTTCTTTCTTGGAGTCACAGCTTGTCTTAGCAGAGATGATGTTCACTTGTCTATTTTCTATCTGTGCTCAGCTCTCTACCTTTGGCTTCACTGAATCTACTTCTGTCTAGTATCTCTCCCTCTGGACAGGAGCTTCTGGCAAAAGCTGCCTCTACTTGGCCATCTTCCTTCCTCTATGATTTTAAGTCATCTTAAGTTAAGTCTTGTGATGTATCATGTAATCTATAATGGAGAATATTTAGTATGCACCAAGAATAATTGTATTCTACTGTTGAGTGGAAAGCTCTATATGTCTTTGGTTTATATTGTTCTTCAGTTCCACTGTTTCTTTGGTGATTTTCTGTATGGATTTTGTACATACTAATGAAAGTAGAGTATTGAAATCTCCTACTATTATTATATTGCTGTAATTTTCTCCTCTCATATCTCTTAATATTTGCTTTATATACTTAAGTGTTCTGATGTCAAGCGTGTGTATGTTTATAATTGTTACATATTTCTGTCCAATTGACTCTTTCATCATATAGAGATCTTTGTAGAAACAGTTTTTTTTTTTTTTTTGGTTGTTGTTTTCTCTTTCTTGAAGACAGAGTCTCATTTTGTTGCCCTTGGTAGAGTGCTATGGCATCATAGTTCACAGCAACCTCCAAATTTTGGGCTCAAGCAATTCTCCTGCCTCAACCTCCCAAGTAGCTAAGATGACAGGCATCACCACGATGCCTTGCTGTTTTTTTTTTTATTGTAGTTGTCATTGTTATTTGGCAGACCCAGGCTGGGTTTGAACCTGCCAGCTCTGGTGGATGTGGCTGGCACCATGGCCGCTGAGCTACAGGCGCTGAGCCTATAGAGACAGTTTTTGACTTAGTCTATTTTGTGTAATATAGGGTCCTCACTCTTGCTCTCTTTTGGTTACCATCTTCGTGGAATACACTTTTCATCCCTTCACATTTAGACTATGTATGTACTTAAAAGTGAGTTTCTTATAAAGAGCATATGGGTTGGGTCTTTGTTTTATAAAACCATTGAGCCAGTCTATAGCTTTTATATGGGGCATTTAATGCACATACATTTAAAGTAATTATTGATGAAGGATTTATTATAGCTTTTTGTCAACTATTTTCTATTATGGTCCTTTTATTCTTATTTTTCTGTCGTTGTATCTTCCTTTGGGATTTTTTTCTTTCTTTTTATTTTTAACAGCTTTTTACAACAATGCACTATGTTTCTGTTTGAATTTGTGAATATTAATAATTGTACAGCTCAACAGTATTTTTTAATTCTGTCTGCTTAACAGCCTATCATGTCAAAGAAGACCAAGAGAAGGATGAAGAAAGAAGACACATTTTTTAAATCAGGATTGAGAATTGCATTATTATCTTATTTCTGCTAAAGTGTAAGATGATTTGCTTGCTTGGTGATACTGCAATATCAATATTAAAGAAATTCAATGCTTGTTAGCATTTTAACACTCAGAGAGAGTACAAATATTTTAAATTAGAAGGAGAGATACAGCAAGGTGTGGTGGCTCAGGCCTGTAATCCTAGCACTCTGGGCGGATGAGGCAGGTGGATTGCTTGAGCTCACGAGTTCAAGACCAGCATTTGCAAAAAGCAAGACCCTGTCTCTACTAAAAATAGAAAAACTGAAGCAAGAGGATTGCTTGAGCACAAGAGTTGGAGGTTGCTGTGAGCTATGATGCCATGGCACTCTACCCATGGTGACAGCTTGAGACTGTGTCTCCAAAAAAAAGGAGAGGTACAAAAGATTGTATTGCATCATTATATATTGCATAATAATTTCCCTTATTAATAATTCTCTGCAATATAAACACATATTATTTCCTTCTCACAATATAAGGCTGGAATTTGAGTATCTAGAAGAATGAATAGTAACCATATCTTTTAGGCTCTATTAATTAATAGTTGTCTATAGTGAGTCTTTTGGAAGTATATGATTAATCAACTTATGATTAAAAAACTTAGAGTGTTAGCACTCAAGGTGTTCCTTCTTATCCATGCATTTTTATTTTGAATTTGTAGTCAAAAAAAATTTTTTTTTTTTTTTTTTGGCTGGGGCTGGGTTTGAACCTGCCACCTCTGGCATATGGGGCTGGTGCCCTACTCCTTTGAGCCACAGGCACTGTCCTATAGTCAAGTTTTTATTTTCCTTTAAACACAGAGTTACTGAATTTTCTTTTTTTGGAATGGTACTATAGGTAGGAGAATTTATTTGAATCACTCAAGAAATTGGAATGATTCCAGAGTAATAGTCTTCTTCATAGTATAAAAGAGACTATTTTCAAGATGTCTGCTTGGATTTTTATATAAAAATTGGCAATATTAACAGTTTTATAATTTAATGAGAAATGCATCATTAAAATATGGAGAATGCCTAACGTACTGAATTAAAATATAATAAAGACTCTGTTCTTTAGTTTTAGTCTTGATTTTTATGTTATCCCTTCTATATTATATTTTTATTTACTATATGGAGGCATAACTTAAATAGAGCAAAAATGTACCCATGTTAAGCATGTAATTTGCTGAGCTTTGACATATGTATACACCCAGTAAGCACCACCAGAAGTAAAATATGGGACACTTTCATAAACTTTTTTTTCCCCTTCCTACTCAATTACTACCTTCAACATCAGCTTCAGGAGAATGTACTTTTATCAAACATGTTAGACTTGCCAATTTGTCTTTTATGAAGTTTGACATAAATGGAGTCACACAATATGTACTCTTGTGTCTGAGTTCTTTTCTTCAGCATAATTATTGCCTTATCAGTAGATTTTTAGATAAGATGTCAAAAGTACAGGCAATAAAAGAAAAAAATACATAAATTAGACCATAAAAATTAAAAAAAAACTTTGAATATCAAAGGACACTATTAAGAAAGTTGAAAGGAGAAAATATTTGTAATTTATAGATCTGATGAGGGATTGATATCCAGAAGAGAGGAAATATTTCCTAACTCACTACAAGAGGTTAGCAGTACTCTAGTATCAAAAACAGACAGAGATATTACAAGGAAAGAATACTACATATCAACATCACTCATTAATATAAATTTTAAAATTCTCAACAAAATATTAGCAAATCAAATACAACACTGTATAAGAAGATTTATACACTCTGACGCAATGGTATTTATTCCAGTCATGCAAGGCCTATGTAACATTCAAAACTGATTAATGTAAACCATCAAATTAATAGAAATAAAATTATATGATTATATCAATAGATCCAGAATAAGTACTTAACAAAATCTAATACCTACTCATGGTTAAAAAGAAAAAAAAAAAACCCATAGCAAAGAAAGAATAGAAGGGAATGGAACTTCCTTAATTTGTTAAAGAACATCTATGAAAAACCTAAAGCAATATTATACTTACTTCTGAGAAACTACTTTCCTGATAAGATCATGAGCAAGGTAAAGATGTCTCCTTAATCATTCCTATTTAACATCTTAGTAGTTGTCATGGTAAATTCAGTAAAACTAGCAAAGCTTATAAGAGGTATACAGATTGGGAAGAAAAAAATAAAAACTTTTTTTTTTTTTTTTTTTTTAAAGATGACATGATTATCTATGTAGCACATTACAAAGAGCAACAAAACCACTCCTGGAACTAACAAGTAATTACAGCAAAGTTGTAGGATACATAATATACGAAAACCAATTGCTGGGCAGCATCTGTGGCTCAAAGGAGTAGGGTGCTGGCCCCACCCATATACTAGAGGTAGTGGGTTCAAACCTGGTCCTAGCCAAAATCTGCAAAAAAAAAAAAAAAAAAAAAGTCAATTGCTTTCATATATGCTAGCAATGATCAAAACATGAAAATTTGCATTTATAGCAAAAACAATTAAAATACACATAAATATAAAAAAATTTGTAATATCTACATAAGGAAAATTTGAAAACTTTGATAAAGGAAACAAAAAGTCTAAATAAACGGGGTGGTATTCCATGTACATGGATAGTAAGACTCAACTATTGTCAATATTCAATTCTCCCAACTTGATCTATAAATTTAATTTAATCTCAATCAAAATCCTAGAAAGTAATTTTGTGGATACCTGTAAACTCATTCTAAAGTGTGTATAGAATAACAAAATATTCATAATAGCTAACATAATCTTGAAGAACTGGAGTACTATCATTATTGGCCTTTAGGTCTTAAGATAAAACTGAAGTAATTAACACAGTGTGGTACTGCAGAATGTATAAACAAATAGATGAATTGTACATAATAGACTCAGAAATAGACCGGTATGATTACAGTCATCATATTTTTGATGATGTAATCATCAAAATTTTTGACAGAGAAACAAGCAATTTAATGAAGAAAGCATTTACCAGGACTTCCACTAAGATGTTAAATAGGAATGGTTAAGGACATCTTTACCTTACTCATGATCTTATCAGGAAAGTAGTTTCTCACAATTAAGTATACTTTCTTTGGAATAAATGATCATGGAACAATTGGATCTCCATATAACAATAACAAAAATGAATCTGGAAACATATCTTTTTATACCTGTCACAAAAATTAACTCAAAATGGATCATAGACCTAAATGCAAATCACAAAAGTATAAAACTTTTAGAAGATAGCATGATTTTCTAAAAAATTCTAGATTTTTCTAAAGAAAAAAGATTCACAATGGCTTTTTTTAAAAATTAGAGACAGAGTCTCACTTTGTCATCCTCAGTAGAGTGATGTGGTTTCACATCTCACAGCAACCTCCAGCTCTTGGGCTTAGGCAATTTTCTTGCCCACCCTCCTGAGTAGCTGGGACTACAGGCGTCCACTACAATGCTATTACCTTGCTCATGATCTTATCAGGAAAGTAGTTTCTCACAATTATGTATACTTTCTTTGTACAGCTTTTTTTGGTTGTTGTTATTGTTGCAGTTTGGCTGAGGCCACATTCAAACCCACCACCCTTGGTATATGGGGCCAGGCACTCTACTCACTGAGCCATAGGCGCCACTCTTCACAATGGCTTTTTAGCTACAACTGCAAAAGCACAATCAATGAAGGAAGGAATTGATAACTTGAACTTCATTAGAATAATGCTCTATGAAAGACTATCTTAAAGGAATCAAGATAGACCACAGACCAAGCACATCTGAAAAAGGACTGCAATCCATAAATACAAAGAATTCTTAAAACTCAATAAGAAAACAAACAATCTGATTTAAAAATTGGCAATAGTTCTGAATACACATCACCCAAGAAGATATGTAGATGGAAAATAACCATAGGAAAAGAGCTGCTGTCCACATATGCCATTAGGGGATTAGGGTTGGTCTAGAGCAACAGTTCTCAACCTGTGGGTTGCAACCCACAGGAACTGTATTAAAGAGTTGCGGCGGCTCGGCGCCTGTGGCTCAATCGGCTAAGGCGCCAGCCACATACACATAAGGTGGTGGGTTCGAATCCCCAGCCCAGGCCCGCCAAACAACAATGATGGCTGCAACCAAAAAATGGCCAGGCGTTGTGGCGGGCGCCTGTGGTCCCAGCTACTTGGGAGGCTGAGGCGGGAGGCTGAGGCAGGAGACTTGCTTGAGCCCAGGAGTTGGAGGTTGCTATGAGCTGTAATGCCATGGCACTCTACCCAGGGGGATATCTTGAGGCTCCGTCTCAAAAAAAAAAAAAAGGAAGATTAAAATTTCTTAACTGATTTTTTGTTTAATTACAGAAATGATTTCTGTATAATTATAATTAAACAAAGTAAGGTCTCAGAGTATTGAAACCACAATAATTTGGGTTTTAAATTTGTAAAGAAATTAGTATATAAAAAAGAAAGAAATCACTCAATTTTGAATCAATAATGATGTGTCTTACTATTTACTAAAAGTGGCTATGAACTTCAGAGTATGTTAAATCTAATTTTGTGAGGGGGGAAAAGCATACACAAACTCAGTATCAAAAGGCGAAGAGCAACTTGGAAAAGCAGAGCCAGCAAAATAATAAACACAACAATTCCTGGACCTTCTGGTTAAAAAGAAAACACAAAAGTGGGTAAATACATACATGTTTAGTGTAGACAGCTGTCTTTTGTTTAGTGTTGCCTGTTAAAAAAAAAAACTTAACTGCACTAACTTAGTTCCAATTAGAATACCAGAATCAAAATCAAGGGTTTGATTTTGTAACTGAGACAATGTAGGACACTCTTAGGGGTGGGAATTTATTGATATTCTTGGGTCTTTCTGTCTTCAATATAGGAATCTGGACTATTTAAATCACCTTTTTCTTTGCTTTCACATTGCTCAATCATTAACTTTCTTTGCAGAGGTCAATTCATTTCTGGATCTATAGATAGCAAGCGATGCCTGTTTGCCTGCATTCCTGGCCTGCAGTGACTACACCCTCTTCCTTTTATGGCCAAACACATCTCTGGGTACTGTACAAAAAATTCAGCTGGAATCCGTCCTCAATCAGCTGTCTATACTTGATTTTAGTAACATGCCCTGATGCCAAAGAAAGGCTGACATGTGGAAGATTAGCACGAAGGTGAGAGGGAGGAAAGAAATCAAGCCAGTCAGCCCTAAACTTGCGTATGTGTTGAATATTTCATGTGTAACTACATATGGGATTTTTTTCAGTATGTGTAACATCTGGTTCTTTTTTTTTTTCCACTGAAATTATGTGCAGTGCTTTTTTTCCTACTTAAAAGCAGATTTTCTATTGTTTCATAAGTAATTTTGCATTTGTACCAAAGGCATCTCTATGAATTCAATATGGTGCAATAAAAGTTTTCTATGCAATGGATTTGACCATATTGTCTATTGTTCTCCCCTACTTACTGACTTTACGTTCATCTTTTGCCAAGTATCACATTAAGGTTTTTTTTTTATATTCGTCTGTATACAGATCTTAGATACTGAAGGAAGCCTTACTATTTATGTTCTCCCTCCAGCCTTTAGCTCTTGGAAGGCAGTTAGTGGGAGCAAAGAAACAGAATTCAAGGCGGCTCCATCATTTGCAAAGCAGGAACGACATCCGTGTAAATGATTCTGCTGCTTTTCTTCACTTAAGAAAGGAACAATATTATTGTGAGTATCTGAGGTGGAACAGTCAATAAAAGATCAGCAGGTCTCAGTTTTATCTTTAGAGTTGAATCTTTGTCACTCAAATGAACAATAAAATGGATCTCAAGTCTTTTCGAATATGTGGGAAGAGAAAATGGAATAGAAGCTCAGCTTGTCACTTTCATAAATAGAAATGAGAGAGGATACCCGAGAAGGGTGAGGTCTGGGAGAATAGGTCTTCTCAAGGAGATCACAAGGCTACACCTGCGGGGTCCTCTCCATGGTGACTCAGCTCTTAGGAATTTGTAACCTGAAAATTTCCAAGTTCTGTGAAACCCTATAGTTCTGTAGAGGCTGGACTAGCATCTCCCGCTTGATTCAAACCGGCCAATGGGAAGGGTACCTGTGGGGTGGAACTTTTTGGCTGTCGGTAAAAGGAGAAAGACCAAGCCAGTCGGGGAGTGCAGCCATTTGGAAATCTTCTATGCCTTAAGCTCCCAGCTGATGAATAAAACCCTTCTTCTTATAAACGTGGTGTTTGGGTGCTCTTTCTTTCCATTGGGCCTCGTCTTCTGGCAACAGAAAGATTCAGAATTTTAGGCTAACAACTCTGACTTCTTGTTATACTGCAGCTTTAATTCTTATTATGACTCAGGGTGAAGACCTGAATCAAATGACCCTGCTTAGGGAAGAAGCTGAAGGCATCCTGAGGCTTCCAGTAGTCCAGGCTGCTTATGGGCACCCAGGAAGACAGATGCCAACCCTGTGGATGGAACCATATGCTAAATTTCCTTTTGCCTCATTGTTAACTCGGAATCAACAGGCCTAAAACTGAATTCATCAGTTTTTTCTATTAAGCCTGCATTTTCTTTATTGTAACAGTGGACTCATCCGTTCACTCTTTCTGCTGCCACCCTACTTTGTCTAATCTTCATCACTTGATGCGTGATAAATTTACTTGTCTCCTGCCTGATTAAATGGCTCTTCTATTTGGCTATGAAAATTGGCATATTAACTGATATATTTTAATGCTAATGATCTGAAAATGTATTTTAATACACATCTTGCCTACTTCATTATTTTTGATGATTCTGTGATGCCTAGTGACCCTTAAGCTTTGCATTAACAGTCCTACACAACTCAGGCATAATTCACCTAATAATGTGTCCCTCTGTTACAATAAAGAGCTCTCGTAGAGGCATCTTGGCTGTGGAAGCTACATTGATCTAGATGACATTATTCCTTCCAAATTTATACCCATACGAATCATTCTATGAACACTTTGTTCTTAACTTCTGCTACTACCTGACATAATCTCCTTTCTTTTTTTCATCAGTCTGTGCACTGGTGATAAAAAATGTTTCACACGTATTTTCTACACATCCAAGACTACCTTAATTATCAAAGACCATTTTAAGTTCTGCCTCATTCCTTCATTCTTTCCTGACCATTTAATCCCCTCTTTTAGCTACGTAGCATTTCTTGTGAAATCACTTATTTAGCATTATGATTTCTTGGCAGGAATTGCTAGTTATTTTTCTACTAACTTGTGCTCTTGATTAGAATGTAAGGACTTGAGTAACAGGATTATGTCTTACATCACTTTCCCCCCAATTTTCTACCACCACATTGCCTTCTGCTTATTATAGATATTCACTGAATGTTTATTGATGTTAATTACACTTTAACTTCCTCTGGCAGCTTTGCATGCCCTGTCAGATCCTCCTGCTACATTAACCTGCCTAAGTAAGAGCCCAAGTAATCTCTATGTCCTCTGAAAATTCTTTCATACTTTTAGCCAGTCTCACCTTTTATCGACATCACAATCAGTTTATAAATAAATCCTCTTTCTCTTTCTTTCTCTGTCTCTCTATTTCACTCTTACACTCTCTCTCTCCCTCTTTCCCCCCTTAAGGACTCTAGGCACACAGTAAGTGCTTGTAATAATTATTTACGATTGATAAGCAATAACTCCTCGAAAACATTTTTTTCTAGTTCTTAAAGCTGTAGGCAAATGGAGTATTGTGCTGTGATACGAGTGGGTGGGTCAATAGTGTGTCTGACAATTAACCATAGTGCATACTCCATGAATCCAAGAAAGTATGTCTACGTAAAACCTGAACTAAGGGGTATTTAGAGAACTCAGTGAGAGTTTGCCAATAGCAGAAGGATTAAAGAGACCTGTCTCTACCATGGGATGCTAATTTATGTACTCCACTCTTGCATACAATACTCCTAGGTATGGGAAGCTTGGTGCACATTCATCAGGCCAACCAAAAACTGTATAGAGAAAGATAACACAAAAACCACGGAACACGCTGCTAGATTGACAAGCTCCATCATCACAGTCTCTGGATGCCAATGACTAGACACACATTTTATATGATTTCAGTCACTAGTTTGTGCCAAAGAAAGACAACAGAATAAAAGATCTCGTGTAGACAGCTATGTCAAACGGATGTGGCACAACTACTATCCTGGAGTGTCCTGGAGTGCCCTAGTGAGCCAGGGCTATGGAGACTGCCAAAGTGTGGGACAGCCCAGTATAAATAGAGTTTATATTTGTGGTTTGATATCCTCACAACGATGCAAAATGCATTATGGATTGAATTACAGTGTTATCTTGTATTTTAAAAATTAGTAAGGTATAAATTAAAACATGACCTAAATGCATAAGTAGGGGATCTCTGTCCATCATGCGCTAGAAAAATATCTCAAGGTCTCAGGATGAAAATAAGTAGGACTTTGGTCATGTGTTAAACCACTAATTCAAAATTAAATTGAAGCATCAGTATTTACTAGTAAAATTAACTTTATTCTCTTTCTTATCATAGCTACAGGGCAAAGAGAGGGAAAATGAGAAATTGTATGATGCTCTTAATAGATAAAAGAAGCCCAGTGAGTTAACTCATTGTAGAAAATCAATTTTTCTCTGTTCCCCACACTACTATGCAGAGAAAACCTGGATATTAAAGATAATTACTTAAAATGTCCTTTCATTTTTATGCTACAAATGTATCACTAGGTTTTTCTTACTGTTTTGATGTGAATAGAGAAAATAAAATCAATACAGGAGCAAATGTCTTCATCTGACATAGTCTTCAAAATTTGCAAGTTTAATTATGCCTAAATTATTGTGGAGAATCACCTCCCCAAAGAAACACAAAGAATAAAATGGAATAAACTGAGGGATGAGTCATTGGCATTGATTAAGTATGATTTCCTCGTAGATTAGTGATACGCACACCAACTGACACTTAGGAGTTTGTTTTGCTCTGTGGGAGTGAATGAGTTCTTTTTCATTAAGAAGTTCAAGTTACGTGTGTGTTGTCTCAGAGAAAAAATACATTTTATTACAGGATTTATAAGTAATCAGGCCATAAATAATATCTCCATTGCTATTATCTACCTAAATCATCTTCCTAATTTGTGCTCATATTTAGATCTTTTTTAACTAAAAGAGAATACTTTGGTGGTGACCATTTGAATATCTTGTATTCAAATGATAAATTCCTTATTATATTCAGGACCTGAAACAGCCTAGATAACATTGATATTTTATTATAATAGATTAAATAATGAATTAATACAAAATTTGGGTTAGTGAAAAATGTATACCACTTAGGTAAGAGTTTAAATATAAACTCCATGTTGTAGCCCTCAGCATGTTATTCATGCACACAATGAAATCTTAACTTTTTCATTTATACAGTGATTATACTGATTTGCAGCTTTGATAAGATACTTTATAAAGTTCCCACATGGCAGGCCTAAATAACCTGTTACTCTTATTACGGCCTTTTAAACAGAGAAAACTATATTATAATTAATTGTTTTATGTGCGGCTGTGGGAAAAAGACTCAACATTTCTGATATAGCTTTTTACAACAACAACAACAAAAAAATAGTATCCCACCTGACATATAAAGCTCATTATAGCAATTCTATTGGAATCTGGGTAAATTAACTGGAAAATAGTTCTATTAGTTAATACAATCAAAAAAAGGAAAGGAAGGAGTTACATGATAAAAGTTGATCAGATCAGGGTAACTATGAAGTTCAACACTGAAAATTCATTTTATCAATAAAGTAATCTAGTTTTTCTAGTATAAAATCTAAAAATTTCTGAAAATCGTGTAATTCCCCTCCCCTCTTTGGCTTTTCTACTGGCCTAAGCCTATTTCCTCATTTTTCAGGGGGAAAAAAAATGTAGCGATGAAGATCATGGTCATATTATCAATGTGTGAGAGAATATTCTTTTGGAAAATGAAGCAAGATTTATGATTTTGAAAAGCTTCTGTTCGTGTCTTTTGCCTACTTTCGTGTGGAGTTGTTTGTTTCTCTTGCTGGTTTGCTTGAGAGAGTTGTAGATTCTGGACATTAGCCCTTCATCAGATGAATAGCTTATGAATATTTCTCTCATTCTAAAGGTCATCTTCTTGCTTTGTTGATTATTTCCTTTTTAATTTAATCAATTCCATTTATTTATTTTGGTTGTATCTATGATTTACACTGAGATTTTAGTCATAAATTCTTTGCCTAGGCTGGTATCTAGAAGAGTTGTCCTACATTTTCTTCCAAAACTGCTATGGTTTCATGCCTTACATTTAAATCTTTTTTAAATGAATTAACTTTTGTGAGAGGTGAGAGTTATGGACCCTGTTTCATTCTTCTGCATGTGGCTGTCCAGTTTTCCCAGTACTATTTAGTGAGTGGGACCTCATCTCCCCGTTGTATAGTGTTTTCTCCTTTGGCAAAGATCAATGGGCTGCATGTAAATAGTTTTATATATGGGTTCTCTATTCAGTTTCATTGGTCTATGGCTCTATTTTTATGCCAGTACCATGCTGTTCAGTGAGTACGTTCTTATATTATAGTTTGAAGTCTGGTGATGGGATGCCCCCAGACTTGTTCTTTTTGCTTATGGTTGCTTTGGCTATTCAGGCTCTTTTTTGGTTCCACACGAAATAAATGGCCAGCAAACATATGAAAAAATGCTTAATGTTACTAATCATTGGGAAAATATAAATTAAAACCAAAATGAGATGTCAACTTACCACAGTACAACAGCCAAAAACAGTAGGTGCAGGTGTGGATGCAGAAAGAAAAGTTTATACACTGTTGGTGAGACGGCAAATTAGTCCAACCTCTACAGAATGCAGTATAGAGATTCCCCCCATAATAAAAGTAGCTCTAACATTTGAACCAGCAAAATACTTCTGGGAATCTACCCAAAGGAAAGAAAAAGTCATTTTGTCAAAAGACACCTGTACTTGAATATTTATGCAGCACAATTGACAGTTGTAAAGTCGTGTAGTGAACCCAAATGCTCATCGAGTCACAGTAGATTAACAAAAGTGGTACGTGTGTGGAGTACTAGTCAGCCATAAAAAGGATGGATTAATGGCTTTTGTGGTAATTTGTATGGAACTGGAAACCATTGTCTTAAGTGAAGTATCTAAAGAATAGAAACACAAACACTGCACGTATTCATTATTAAGTTGGATCTAGTTGATGAGCGTGCCTGTGCACAGGGGGAAGTAAAACCCAGTGGAGATCAAGCAGCGGGAAGGGAGGAGGAAGTGCAGGCTAAGTAAATACTGTTTGGGTGATGGGCGCCCTTACAGCTGTGACTCAAGCACTATAAAATTGATCCATGTAACCAAAAACTTTTGTACGCCTTTAATATGTTGCCTTAAAAACAATAAAAGAAAAGAAAACAGAACTTATACCACTAAGAAGAGAAGATGAAGCATTTAAAAATATCTGTGTTGACAGAAGTCAGACTACATCAGGCATTCTCAAACTACAGCCCACCTAGGATGTTTATCTGGCCCACCAGGTGTTTTTGCCGCCGCTGCCTGTCCTGCTTAGCAGCCAACATCCCCAGGCCCACAGTCCAGCCCTCCAACGGTCTGAGGGACAGTGAACTGGCCCCTGTTTAAAAAGTTTGAGGACCCCTGGACTACATAATATGCTTTACCAAAATAAACTTAGAGCCACAAAACCTAGGATCTTTATTTGCAATTTTGGAATCAAAATTCCATAAACAGAATATTAGAAATCTACTCTTCTCTTTGTAGATAAAGAAGTTTATTTTCCGTTGCTGTTCCTTTTTATCTTCCTGATTTTTGTGACTTATAATCATGCCAGTATTTCTCTAGTTTTATGTCCTACAAATATTATGTTGCTGATGAACATGTTCAAGAATTTCACTTGATAATTATATTCTTTCAGTATGTATTCAAATAACACAGGGAGGGAGTATTATGAAAATGTGGAAAGTTGTTCTGGAATTGTAGAGAGAAACTGATGGGAACAAAGAGATCTCTGCATCTACCTAGCATGAAAGCATCTCCTTAAGCTGATCTTCTAATCTCAGTGAACCCGAGGGAATGCTACTCAGATCTCAGTCATGCTCTCACACCAATTAAGATAATGAACTATACATCTAATAAATTTTCTGACTGTGAAAAAAAAATATACTGTAAACAACAAATCTCTAAGGTGTGTTTTTATTGTTTTATAAAAGCCTTTAAGATAATTTGTGCCAACAGGGCATGGCCTTTGTTCTGTAATTATTTGAGCTGTGCTTGTTTTATTCTTCTCAGCTGGCACGCTTTAGTATTTACATCAACTTGACTTAAGCTGTGGGCAATTTGTCAGCAGGAAGAGGCTTACATACAGTGAGTGTAACCTTTAATGAGAAGATAGTGTCAATATTGTGATTAGAAATCGTATGTAGTGCAATAAATATTTCTAAACTGGTATCAGCAAAGAGAGCCTAGCTTTGAGGACACAGTTGTAAGGCACTGTTTATTCACATTTGTACACGGTTTGGGCTAAGCCATGCCAATACTTCTCTATCTTTCGGAATTAAGTATCCGGGAGCCAGTTACTTGACCAAGGTGCACACAGAGTAAGCTGAATGGAACCCGCTATTTCTCAATTGCCCTAACTCAGTAAGAAGGAAGCCTAATTAAGATTGTTTTTGAATTATCATAGTTTGTCCACCATCTGGAGGTCTGCCATATATTTTATTATCTAATCTAGGACTACTTCGACAGTTCCAAGGGAACTTATTAATAATTATCCTGGGAGAAGAACCATAACTAGACTGTCTCATGCAAACCAGAAATTTTTGGCGTCACTTTTACTGTCTGCGAAGCAACTTCACTCGTACTTATTCACCTCCTCTGCTTGTTAATCATCTATTCAAATTAGAAACTTTCAGCTCCATCATTTATTGGTTGTACAATATGAGAGCTCAAATCCTCTAAGCATCCCCCTTTTTTTTTTTTTAGAGACAGAGTCTCACTTTATTTCCCTCCGTAGAATGCTGTGGTGTCACAGCTCAGAGCAACCTCCAATTCCCGGGCTCAGGCGATTCTCTTACCTCAGCCTCCCAAGAGCATCCCTTTCTTTATGTTTAAAATGGGTATATTGATACACATGATTGCTGTGTTAAAAGGGCTTATCATAGAAACAGGGCAATTGATGGCAGTGGTTACAATTATCACCATTTCCCTTGTAAACTGCAGCTACTGTTGTTCTCATTGCACAACCTACTTTATAAAGGTGGGAGAACGCTTGGTTGAATGATAGGAGGTAAAATATGAATTGTATTACTTTAGAAAACATTGGTTTCTTTGGGTAGCATTGTAAAGAGATAAGAAAAAACAAAACCCTATCGTATACAGATATGATACTGAAGAATTCTCATTGCTTTGTCTCAAAACTCTCAAGACCCACGAATGTGCAGTAAGTGTAGAGGCTGGCCCTTGATAACACAGGTAAGCCCCAACAAAACCTCTATCAATCAGAAGCAATAGTTTATGGTTAAGATTATGACTGCTGGAATCAGATGACCTGAGTTTGAATTCTGAATCTAACGTTACAATTTGTACAGTGAAGAGGGAAGCTTATTTGACGCATCTGAGTTTCCACTATAAAATGAGGTTGATTGTAGTGTCTTTTCCTATGAATTATAATAATATGTGTAGTTAGCTTTACATGTATAATGTAGTCAACAATCAGGATAGATTACCTATTTTTATTATTATCTACTTGTCAGATTAACAAAATGATGCTTATTATATTTTATAGAATCAAAGATCCCATTAATTTAAAGACACATCATTATGCTACATACCACTATAATAAAACAAAACGCAACCACCAGCTCAGGCACTAAAGATTACAGTACACATTCCAACTTCAATGATGGTAAAATATAAATAAAAATGTGCATTTTTAGAGTTAATAAATGTAATAGACAATCATGTCATGCAATCTGTTGCATTAATGGAAAACACTAGAATATATGTTTTTAAATCTTTCTATGTGAAAAAACATGAGCTTTTTAAAATGCATATTTTGAGGCATAAGGTCAATTTCAGGATAAAATTCTGACTCTGGGATTGAGTCTCATATTCTGCCTTTTCAACAAGTGACCAGATGATGATGGTGCAGCTACTTTGGGGTCCACACTTTGAGTAACTAGGAGAAAGAATTCTGGCCTTCTAGTTAGCGGTGATCTCTGAAGGTAGCATTTTTATCAAAGTGACAGAACAGGTGTTTTCAAATTACTTGTGCCACACATCACCTGGAACATCTTCTGGCAGCTAGATGCTTCTCCTTATCCTTCCTCCTTTCCTACCAGTCATCTATTTTTCTGTCTCCCTGTCTCTGTGTCTTTGTGCCACCCTGTCCCTTTTTCTCTCTGTCTCTTTTGTTCATGCGCACACACACACACACACACACACACACAACATACATATTCAGATAAACACGTGAGAATGTGTAACCCACAGATACGTTAGCTCTGAATCACACTGTTTTTGCAAAGCTCTTTACATCAGGATGCAAACATTCCACCTTAAACAGAAAATACTACGAAGGAACAATGCTCTGCGTGTGTTAAGTTTATTTGAACAGTATTTTACTGTCTGGCATTGAAGAAGAATTTAGAATTTCCAACATAGTCCAGTTTATCCAGAACTGACGCCATGCCAGGTGCTGTCAGTCATGTGCAGCATTGGCAAAGGTTTTGCCTGGCAGAAAAGCAATCCTTTGACTAGAGCCGTGATCTTGTATTTGACCAACAGATGGCAGTAGTAGTCCCTTTTTCCCGTAATGGAGTATTCAGAAAATTGAAACTAACTGCAGTAGTTTATAAGGTTTTTCTAAGAGCACTCATCAACTTTTTCTAGGTTCTTTAAGTTCTTAGCTCATATCAAAACATTCTCTCATTCTTTGATCATTAGACCACTTAATCACTCGTATAAAATGTAACCATATTTTTAGGAGACGTGTTACTTACTAAATCCTTATTTGCCTAATTCAAACAGAAACCTGGGAGACCGTGACTGTCTCATTTCTCACATGCATAATTTGTTTCCTCTGTGCATTTGGATATTTAGGCTACACTAAAAATAAATTTCCTTAAAGGAAAGGGGAAAACTCGTATTTTTGAAAATTATATTATTTGCATCTCTGCCAGAGTAATAGATTCACCAATCTCTATCAAGATCCAATTTTTAGACCTAGGCAGTTGTGCATGTCAAGCATATAAAACATATTTTAGCGTCTCTGAAAATATATGTTACTTTTGTTAGTAAAGTCGACATGATGTATATTTACTTGAACTTGCTCATATTCCTTTCCCCACACCTTCCATGTAATATTTGGTGGGACTATATTTTAATATTTTTATGGAGTTTCAAATAAGAGATATAGGGAACATACCTTGATCCTCAATGCTCTATAAGAGGGTGCATGTATAAATATAAATATTTGTAAATCTATAATGCTAAAGCAAATTACATGTATATATATAGCATTTGAGAATTTTAAATATTTATGCATGTAAAACTACCTTCTATTTTACAGCTACTATTTAACTTCCACATCTATGAGCATCATAATTTATCTACTAGCCTTAAATTAAACTCATAATGTCATTATACCTTTAGATGCATTTTTATTCTCTCCTTTCAGTGATCAGATGAATCTTCATAATTTATCTTAATACCTTATCTTCTTGATATTTGCTCTAACTCCTGTTTAGAGCTGAGGGTTTGTTTCCTTCATTTGTCATGGCTTCATGTAATTGTCTGATCTGGGACTCGATTTTGCTTTTAGACACTTAAATAAAAAATGAAAATAAATGCACGCACACTGTTATATTTATAACCTATACATATTTAGATGAGGGTTAATGGAAAGATTGAATACTCTCTCCTAAAATAGGGAAAAAGGAAAGGATGTTCATTTACATCACTCCCTCATAAAATATAAATACATCTCACCACAGCAATAAGGAAAAAAACCCAATAAAACCAAAAAATAAAGAATAAACAAATAAGCAAAAAAAAAAAAAAGAAACAAGCAAATTATTAAAACAGAAGAAATAAAATTGTCTTTGTTTACAGATGCCCTGATTATCTAAGTAGAAAATCTCAAGGAGTCTAGGAGTCTACAAAAGGACTCTTAGACATAACACTTGAGCTCAGCAAAGTCGAAGAATAAAAAAATCAACACACATATCTCTATAATAAAATTACTACAATAAAATTACTAAAATTTAAAACACAGCATTATTTACAATTTCTCCAAAGAAAATGGAACATTTTCTTTGTACATTAAAATTACAAAATGAAATGAAAGAGATCAAAGAAGACTTAAATAAATGGACAGATATACAATGTTCATGGATTAGATGGCTCAACATAATAAAGATGTCTATTATTCCCAAACTGACTTTGGTTTAACATAATTTCTATAACAGTATCAGCAACAATTTGGATGGAACTGGAGATCACCATCTTAAGTGAAGCATCTAAAGAACAGAAAAACAAACACCACACATATTCACTATTAAATTGGAACTAACCCCTCAGCACTTGTGTGCACAGATGGAAGGAAAGTCCAGGGAAATCAAGCAGGTGGGAGTGGGAGAGTTGGGTGGGTGAAATTATACCTAAAAAGTATAATAAACACTAGCTGGCTGATGAGCATCCTTACAACCCTCACTCAAGCAGCACGTCAGCAATACTACAACCAAAGCATTTGTATCACTATAATATTCTGAGATTTAAAAAGAAATAATAGGCAGACATGGAATGAACCAATCTGGGGACTTTGGATCTTTGATTCTAAAAAATACTGCCTTTGACTCCAAATATCTAAGTCTTTTATTGAATGCATGTAGTCCAATAAAGAGAAAGTCCACAGAATTTCATTTGTTTGTGCTATTAAGTGTAATATACTGCTAAGCACAATTAAGAAAGACATGTTTAGCTCAGGACTAGACTTCAAGGTAGGATTACTAGATTTGAGGTAGGATTACAAAACTATTTTGCACAGCTCCCACTACAGATACTTACAAACCTTTGGTATGACCAGTTTCTTAGAAATATAGTTTGTTTCATGAATCATCTTGCTCTTCCATGGGTGGATCCTTAATTACTGACAGTCTTGTGAGTCTGTCTGTGCACGTGTGTGCATATGTTTGTGTGCACCTGTATGCACTCTGTTATTCTGAGCTTAACTTTCTCCATATTACTTTAGCCTTGTTGGGTTGTTGTTTGGTTAACAATAGATGGTAAAAGCTGCACATTTTTGTCTTTATACTAATTAAAAATTAATATTTGTATCCATTGTGATTAAAATCAAAACTCTTCATATGTCTACTGCTAAGGCAACTACATACATCATCTCTTTTACTCCTACCTCTATGAATTTTAACTTAAAGTGTACTATAAAGATAACTAAGGTAAAAATCTTGAGTCATTTTAAAACTTTTTATAGGACATTGTTTCATAAAATAAAAAACTTGTGTATGAACTAAATTCATCCCTTTTAAATTAAATCTTTTTTTTTTTTTTCAAACAGCATCTCAAGCTGTCACCCTGGATAGAGTGCTGTGGCGTCACAGCTCATAGCAAACTCCAACACCTGGGCTTAGGCAATTCTCTTGCCTCAGTCTCCCAAGTGGCTGGGACTACCGCCACAGTGCCTGGCTATTTTTTGGTTGTAGTTGTCATTGTTCGGCAGGCTCGGGCTGCATTCGAACCCGCTAGCTCTGGGACTGGTGCCTTAGCCGCTTGAGCTACAGGTGCAAAGCCAAATTAAATCATTTTTATGCAAATAAAACCACATTGAAGCTAGTTGTTAGGAACAAGTTTATTGCAACTCCTTTCTTTTATCTCTCTTCTTTATATTGAAAAATGAAAACATGTGGAATAAGAAGGTCTTAGGGATTCTCTTTTAGTGAATGCTGGTCAAAACTTGTGTGAACCTCTCTGGCCTCAGGAGTCCAGAAAACAACAAAAGATAGAGACATTCAGAGAAAAGGGAGGCTTCCAAAGGGAAAGAAGTAAGCAAAATAAAATATTAATTAAAGAAAATATAGACGATCTCTGAATATAACATGGGGTTGACTTTGTTAACCTCTTTTCAAACTTTTATAGTATATTATATGCTACTTTCTAACTTGTATTTCAGGTTATGCCTGTACATTAGAACATGAGAGTCTTGGATACAGATAAGGGAGATTTGCAGTGCAGATCAGGAAAGTTACAACAAATTTAAGAGGAAGACACTGGTAAATATATTTATGATTGAATACTATAGGATGACATTAGAACAGCAAATCTGCATAGAAATACATAAAAATAGCCAAAAGATTTACATGGGCATGTAGGAACCAAAAGAAGGAATGCTATTGAACCTTTAACTCCTATTTTAAAATATAAACCATGTTCTATTTTATGCATAAATCAACTGTAGCAAGAAACTATCAATATAGATGTTATTGGCATTGCCAATTGTAAAACAGTGTCTCTCAGGGCCACTAAGGCCATCTAGCTCTCAAACACGTTTGCTCTATAGTTTGACATTTAGCTCCCACAGGTAGTGAGTCCCTGGGGATATGGACTGAGAAAGGAACACACATAAAACAATAACTTTTCACACTAAGTTTCCATTTACTAAAGATGAAAATATCTTTGGTTGTTTAAAGTTTGCTTTGCCTTAGAAACTAGTTCAACAATTCTTTCATATTAGCATTCTTTTACATCTGCTAAATGAATATATAGATAGGGTTTATTCACTTAATGAGCAAGACTCAAAAACATTCTTTATTAACTGTTGCTTATGATATATAGAAGTTCTTTGCTATTAATGATTTTGAATTTCAAAGTTCTTTCACACCATAGAATTTTCAGGCACAGTGCAGTTTACTGAAGGTGTTAGAATTTCATTATATAACATCAAATTAACATCTATAAGGTAATTAGAAAAAATTAAAATGAGGACAATTACAAGAAAAAAGTAACAGAGAAGTGATTAGGCTGAGGGAAAATTAAATCTTACCCTGTCATTTGCTATTTTTTTCACATTTTTTGGTAGGGAAAATGCTAGAAAGTAGATAAGAAAAATTATAACTCCCTATTCATTGACAGCTAATAGGGGCTTTTATTCTAAGTGCACATTAACCCAATTAATCTGGAAATATTAAGAGGACTTTTATTGAACCTTTAGGAAAAAATCTAAAAATGAAATAATTTCTGAAAAGCAAATGGTCTTGTATAGCATGATTTCTTGGGGTTATTATTTGGAAAGGAAGGCTGGAAGGGGAGGAGGATCACAGGAGGGAGGTTAGGTCAATGTGCCTGCCCTTTCCAGAGTATGGTTCTCCCCCAGTTGTAATTCTCCAGGAGGAGCAGGGTGATATTACTACTTTAAACACACTTTAGAAAAAACTCCCTCTGCATCACAAAAGTGGACAAGTCCAACCTAGAGAAAGAACAGTTGAGAAATTTGTTTAAGGACCTTCATGTGTGCAGTGTGACGTCATATTGGGAGAAGGACTTTTATTGTGAGAACATCTTATCGAAGGGAAATCCTATCAGACAGTAATTGATTTGCTCTAGTTCAGGGAAAGAAGCAGCTGCCAGCACGAGCCCAGATCCTTTGCTTTTGAGCAGATGATTATGGCGTTAGTAATTATGCCTATGTATACTGGCAAATTTACCCTAGAGTGAATGTTTAAAAGGGTCTTTTGTTGCCTTTGCAAAGCTATTTGTCTGTAATCCTGGTAGTCAGACCCCTGAGGATAAGGCTATTTGATTTGTATGAAGAACCTGGGAATGGATCCTCGAGACAGAAGAGAAAATACAGCTCATACTTAACACACACACACACGAAAACTTTAGGAAGGCTGGGCGAGTTGGGACTTGTGGTCGTATCCAGCACCAAGTCAGAAGAAGACAAAGGCATTGGGGAGACGGTTGGTTCAGACTTAACCTTTCTCGGGTAAGCCTGCAGCCCAGAAGGAGCAGGAGCTGGGATAAGAAGTCGTCATTGTTAAGAGTTATAAAAATATAACTAATGACTCTGAGGGTCTGGAGCCAGCTTGACAGAGTGTAACTCACACACATTAATGTATTTTACAACTGCAGCTGCCTACAGTGGACTCGCCCTGCCTCTTGGGGGCAGTCTCATACCACACAGGGTTAGGCAGTAGACTAATGAAAGTCTGGATTTCCAGAAGGCTTCCAAAGGGGGAGACATCAGCATGAGAGCTCCCTGCCCTGAGTAAATGCAGCCAGTGCAGGAGTCCACTGTAGATGGTGCTAGCAGGGAACAGCATCTCACCCTGACATCTCTGTACACTAGAACAGGTCGTAATGAAGAGCGTGGTACTGTAATGCCGGGTTTAGACAAGTTGGTATTAGACTAATAGCAGTGCCCTTTTGTTTGGATGTAACTTCCATAATTGGAATGAGCAGAATAGTAACTGGAGGCAACACAAACAGAGATTAAACTGAAAAGCCTCTGAAGTGCTGGCATTTCTTCCAGCTTCGCTGCCTTTGTGTGGTGGCTTCAGCTTTCCCCGCGGCTGCCTCTTTCAGGCAGTTTCTAGACCCCATTTTCCAAGCTTCATCACACAGGGAAACCATGCTTTGTTCTCCCATCTTTAAAACTAAAAACAAACAAACAAAAAATGAAACAAAACTGAGCAAAGTCTTAGAGACATGCTCTGCTTGCCCTTTCTTTCTTTTTTTTTTTTGCAGCTTTTGGCGGGGTCTGGGTTTGAACCGGCCATGTCCAGTATATGGGGCCAGCACCCTACTCCTCTGAGGCACAGGCACCACCCCTGCTTGCCCTTTCTTAATTTATCTTAAGATGGTGGTTTCTCACCTCATCCCTGCTGGGCACTACTGACATTCTGGACCACATAACTGTGCACAGTGGGTGGTTCTATTCTGAGCATTGTGGGAGGTATAGCAACATCCCTGACCTCTGCTCACTATAGGCCAGTAGACCGCCCATATCCTACAGCCAAAACTGTCCCTAGGAATTGTGAAATGTCCTTGGGGAGACAGAATTTTCTTCAATTGAGAGCCATTGCCTTAGACTTCTCACTATGGTCTCAAATATAGGATGATGTTATACTAGACCAGAGTGCTGAGTTGGGAGGGAAAAGAAATATCAAATCCTCAATTTATTGTGTACTAGCAGCCACCCCAATTTGAGTCTTCTGTATACTCAAACTTTCCAGCCCTGCTTTCATGGTGTAGGCTGTCTCTACACTCCTACGCTAAATACTTTCTGGTCTTGTTGTCACACAGTTATTTCATAAAGTCTGTTTGTGAGATTTGGATGGAGTGAAGAATAAGAATTAGGACTGAACTCCCATTTTCATAATATTTGCCCAATTGCAACATGATACCATGCATGTTCAAGTGATTAGTCTAATATGTAACTTAAGAAAAATCACCGGCCATAATTGAATTTCTATGTTAACATTTTCCTTCGATAATTGGGAAAACAAATTATTCATTGTTATTCAATTTTCATTATATTAAGAAAAATAGATTTGTCATTGATTAAAAAAAAGGGGGGACATAATAAATCTTCTAGTTATACTTGGGAAAATTAAGGAATTTTGCAATGTACCACAGAACAAATATCCATATAATTATCCATAGCCAACCAAACAAGCTTATATGTATTATTGACCATATTAGAATCTAATTATTAAGTAGATTTTTAGGATCCTACTTGATTCCTTAGTCACAGATTTTGCAATTAAATCTTAGACTTCCGTAGCATGTCGTTGCACTGCATGGATGTATGAAGCCAAATGCATATGAACATAATAAGGAATAGAGAAAGATAGGGATTATATTTCTGGCTCACTGACTTTATAGAATCAAAGAAAAAAACCTGACCGCCAAGAAAGCTTGAGATTATGAGCGAAGCATGTGTTTTGTCCTTGAAATTTCTATTATTCTTTTGATTTATAAGCAGTCAAAAGAAGAATTCTATAAATTAAAACATATACCCCCGCATCTTAATTTTCCTACAGACCCCAGTGGTAGATTTACAGTTGTTCAGGACCTACTCCATCATAATTAAATTGTACTTGTCAGCTTTTTATTGCTATTCTTGAAGATAAATCCTTATCTCAGAGGTTCCCACAGTGATTATCATCATGGCCTCTTGCTTTTATCAGGAGTAGGGCATTTCGACAGAGCCAGTACTCCACAGATCTGTGTGCTGTACCTTCATCCGAGGCACCATTATTTATTTATCTAAAAATATTCAGATTGCTTTTGTTTCTTCAAAGTTTTCCACAGCTTTCTTTCTCTTCTTCCCTTCCGTCATCCCTCCTCTCTTTTTCTCTGTCTTCGTTTCTTTCTCTCTCTCTTTCTTCCTGTTTCTCTTCCTTCCTTTTTTACTTTTTCCTTCAAAGTAATGTTAGTTTTGATTGACCTTGGTTTTAATTACACAATTCTGCATTCTATTGTATTTAAAGCCTGCATATTAATCATTAGAAAATAAGAAATAGTCTCTCTATAAACGTGATAAACTGGGATAAGTAAAAATATCCTGTATTCCTAACTGCCCTTCACAAGAATAAAGCTACCTATGCATATTTTTCATTTTTTTTCCCTTAAAAGACTTTTTAAAAAAGAAATTTATTGTAATTTTGATATGTTTTCAAGAGAATTTCATGTCAGAACTTTAAATAAAAGAAATCCAGAACTAATATCGCTGCTGTTGTAATTTGACAATCCACTTTTATTAAGTAAAAATACTTTCTAAATATGATCTAATGATTCTTGTTTATTTTATATATTTAGACAGCATATTATAGCAAATGAAAAATTAAAGAAAAATTTGTAATAAATGTGACAGATAACAAGTGGTAATCTTAAATATCATTGTAAGAGAACACTAATGTTACAATAAATGAGAAAAAAGTATAAAAACAGTGTGAGATAATTCATAGAAGAGAAAATAAATATCTAATATTTAGGACAAATTTTTAACTTCAGTGAAAATCAGAATACTTAAATACCATCATCACATTTTAAATAAATAAATAGGTATTTTTGAAAATCTGAACAGGTAAATACCAGTCTTATCTTTTGAATTCACAGATATTTTGAAAATAATGCCGTATTAGTTTCCTAAAGCTGCCTTAGCAAGGTATATGTAACAAAATGAGTGACTTAAAACAATATAAATTTATTCTCTCAGAGTTCTTTTTTTTTTTTTTTTTTCTTTTGCCAGGGCTGGGTTTGAACCCACCACCTCCAGCATATGGAACCGGCACCTTACTCCTTTGAGCCACAGGCTCTGCCTCTTTCACAGTTCTTGAGGTTAGACGTCCAAAGTCCAGTTGTTAATTGGAGTGTGCTCGCCCTGAAGCTTCAAAGGGGGAATTCTTTCTTGTCTTTCCAGCTTTTTAGCCACAGGTGTTCCTGGGCTCATAGCCACATCATTCTCTTCTTTGTCTCCATCTTCTCGTGGCCATTTTCCATCTGTGTCTGTGTCTGTCTGTCTTCTCCTCTACTTACAAGGAAAGCGTCTTAGATTATTTGGGCTGCTATAAAGGAATATTTGAGGCTGGATACTAATTTATTAAAAAAAAAAAAAAAGGGTTCATTTGTCTTGCAGTTCTTTTTCTTTTTTTTTTTTTTTTGAGACGGAGCCTCAAGCTATCCCCCTGGGTAGAGTGCCATGGCATCACAGCTCATAGCAACCTCCAACTCCTGGGCTCAAGCGAGTCTCCTGCCTCCGCCTCCCAAGTAGCTGGGAC